>JACCGJ010005633.1:0-44364 GCA_013407085.1 Atriophallophorus winterbourni
GATGAGCGAAACTATCTAATATATGATCATAAACGTGTGGTAATCAATTCACATTTTTATTTTGATTCTGTCTGCTTTACTTGGAACATTTTATCTTCTACCGTTATTGACGCGACTAGTTCGAATGAGTTTGAAATTCAATTAGACAAGTTTTCACTTATTTATTCGTTTACCGACAATTTAAGTACAATGTGATCAAATTACCCAGCGTGCTTTTTTCATTTATATTTTAGCTTCATCAATCAATGGTTATCGTTAACCTATAAACCCTTCACATTAATCTTAGAAAGATTACCAAACACTGCATTCACAATTCCTTCACTCAGTCAGATATTTACCAAACATGGCCAAAAGATGTTCATTTTCGTCAAATAAACACAATTTACGTCATATTTGTTCAAACCGTTTCGCGAATCATCATGAATTAAATATAACTGATTCCCACCGTATCACTCCGAGTCTAAAAATACTCACAGAACGAGTGATTATACTTTTAAACAATAATATGTTCAAACACAATGGTTATCGACAGAAAAAAACGTTCGAGGTTTCTTCGTCGACTATCGAACGAGACTTGATGATTTGACAATAAATAAATTTTTTCACACGCAGATGCCCTACACCAGTGAATTTTATCCCATCTGAAAAATCTAGACCGTATTTCAAACACTCGACAGAAGAATGTCAAAAACAATGAACCAGTCTGTACTAAAGCTCATTACTCATATACATAGCACCGGCAAATCTGAACAATAATTGGACGACGATAAAATCATATATTTAAAGTTTAAGTCGAAAATATTGAGTTAGTTCTTTATCTGAACCAGCAAAACACAGCATATTGCAACTCAATCAGCATTCGACAAAATTTAACAGAATCCCAAAATACCTATTGATTTGCTTCTTAACAAATTTGACTTTCTTTGCGTTCACATTAATAAGGATATACAACATACGACAACTAATTCTGTTAGCCAATCCTATCCCGAAAAATTTTAACATGGTCAATGATTTAAATATCTTTATAATTTAGTTGGAACCCTAAAATTTTACTTCGTTTATCACACTGCCTAAGCACTCGAGGCGAAGATTTTAAACAAAAATTAACCAACAACCAGAATGACTAATTTGCGCATCATTCAATGCATTTTTGGACTATAATATACTTTAGTTTTTCAAATTTCAGAAAATTCTCGACTGTATTTTCTCTCGCATACGGTGGTTAACTGTGCTGTTTGTGAAAGTTAGATTTTGTGTCTTTGAGAGATCCTACATCATGTCGCTTTCACTTGAATTTCTTGCATTTAGTAAGTTCTAGGCTTCAGGTTAAACTCTAATATAGATTTACAATCAGTATTCTCTGAAAAAATGCTCTATGCTAAATAAGAACAACAAAAATAACAACTAGCAGATAAGCATAACATAAATTTGTTACATAATACGCTGTCTGGCTTTAACGCCACTTACATGTGGTTAATTGAATGTTGATTAAATACAACGCTCTATTCTGAATTAAAAGCGAAACATTAGTTAGAACCCGCTCCAACCTGATTAGTATTTCTTGCTCCAGCATCTTTTGAGTGGATCACTATAGCCTTCACTAAAAGAACTGTATTAGAGTTTCAGTTTTATCTGAGTTGATATGCATTTTATAACATCTCACTAAGGTGAGATTTAAAGCCACGATCCTAAGGGTTAAGGTAAAGTTAAACCAAATACCAGACTGTAGACAATGATATGGTAATTTATCCGCGTTCAAATACACGGATCAAAACCTATTCGGCATTCAATAATTATTCAACTTAAGAACCCATAATAACGTGCCGTTAACTAGTCTCTATCTCTATAATTAAAATAAAATAACAAAACCCGATAACAATTTATGCTAATTGATATTATTTATTTTCACTAATCAATGTACTTTATTTCTTATTTGTTAATATTTTTCTCGATCAACATTCTTTTTTTGAACAAATCTGTTGCATTATTTTATTTTTAGAGAAGACTTGTGAATCACACGGTTAAATGGTTTCAGATTCAACTATGTACACAAATCAAAACTCGAGGGTTACTGAAAATGATATTGATATTTTTACTCGATCATAGAATAAACTTAAAATCCAGTGTTGTAATGGTTGAATTATGCCAATGGACAGAATGTAAAGCGTCTATACAGAAGATAAAAAGATAAACAAATTATGCTGATGTGATAAATAACTGATATTGCAGTTGCAGTATAAGGCTGATGATACACGAGTCATTCGTGAAAATATCAGTTTTAATTGTTCAATAAGATACTGAAACCGATTATTAGTATAAATTACTAAACAGTTTATTGATAAAAATATTTTTGATTTATGTCAGATTTGTGGTTAAAACGGATAGGATTGTTGAACTTTCACGCTCAAATAATAATTATTATAGTCTCACCTGGCTTTGTTGATATTTTTGAAATAGATCCTCTTTGGAAATGACACTGCAATTCAATTTTGCAGACAGTAAATCAGCAAGTGTCCTTTTACCAGACGATATCGGACCAAAAAGAAATATAGATGGCACTTTATTTCAAATAAGGTATAGAATTACTAACCATATTCAACGTAGCTATTTAGCAATTCAATTAAGTAAGTTATAGGATCACTTGGACGGTCTATTATAATGCTTTGCAAGAGGCGCTGTTGAATTATAATTAAAGAGGCTTACATGGGTTAAATTATAGAGATTGTGTTTTTCAGCGTACTGCACATATTCTGGTGGGATGGTAATGGGCTTAGCAGTTTCAGAGATGACTGAATTCATTTCAGAAAAATTACTCGGTTTGTAACTTTGTATTAATTAATTTAAACAAATCTTATTCTGAAAAAATCACTGGAAATATTTTAATATACTTTTTGTTTCATTCTCGTCCATTTTGGGTGAAAATGCGAAGTTTCGATTTTTATCTACTGAATAAAAATTAAGAATATATACTCATCCATCGCTCCTGAAGAATCACTGATGAAGCGCACACGGTAATTACTCCGTCAGCATCTATCAAAAATAAGAGGGAGAAAGTATGTCAGCTAAGTTGAAAAAGAACGGCTTGTGGCTGGGTTGCTAATTAAAAGCCATATTACTCTCAGTGCACTATTGTCCCTGCAATATGTTAAATATTGTCTTGTTGTGTAATTGTCATAAAAACGAACAAATCTCCTTACCGATAATTTAAAATAAACTTAAAGACTACCTGCGAGTTATGTCGAATTTCAATTGAAAAACTAACGATATTTATTGATCAACGCGGTATCAAGTTAATTCTGAAAACTCTTCATTGTTGTTAAGAATACTACGTCTATTTGAAGTGCATGGAGCGGAAAATTAGGGAATGTTAGCTATCAGAAATTAGATAAGAAATCATGGAATTTTGGGAGGTGTGAATGTCTTATATTAACGTAATACTATATCTTCATTCAGAATTTCGCGAAAACTCATATTCCTTGAATTCTTTCCAGACTGAGAGATATGTCAAGCAGATTACTGTCAGGATAAGACCGGAAACACAAATTCACGAAAAACCGATGCGATCTTACTTGAACAAGTTGAGCGTGCAAAAAAATTGTTATCCAAATATAATTTATAAAAGAATAAATGTACGGAAAACTATATGTGAGTTGTAAATAGATGCAAAACGGTAGTTCTCATTCGCTATTTGTCAATTTAAATGGTTTTCGTTAAGCATTGTAGATTAGTGCGAGAACGTACACACTGTTGACTGGACAGCATTGAAACCTCTCACAAATACGAAAAATTCATTCACCATCAGTAGCAGACGCAAATTGTTTAGTGTAAAAATGACCTAGACGTAGTAAATGTTCTTGTTGCGAAATACGAAACCGCCTCCTAATCATATGAGTAGATAATATGTACACAGCACTTAAGAATTTGATTGACCAATTCCGTGTCACAGGCCCCATGATTATCTAATAACGAATAGTTTAAGGTAATCAGTAACCTCCAACAAGAAGTAAATATTGCTGCCAATTATTAATTGAAGATAAAAAAGTAGCGGTCCGTTTGTTGCGTTCGGAGATATGGTACTAACTAACGGCTGGCTGTGCTTATCCAGAAAGAAAAGTATGCTATATTTTCTTCGAGTTTCGCAGAAAACATCAACCTTTTTAAAACCAATCTTGACTGCAAGCAATCTGTGGTTAAAAAATATGTCCGGATGAAATCTCAAATTCATTGTCCATCAAACAGTTTCTTGGTTACCACATTTTGATAACAAACATAATTTAATTTGTTGAAGTCATCCTTATTCAGTCTTTAGTAAAAAAACTACAGAATGGATACAAACCTTTGTATTAAAACCGTGCTAGATCAGTGTATTTTGGCGCTCACATACTCTTACCCGTCGCACCACTACCGGTTTCTGGCTGTTTGCCATCATTAGGTGGAGATAGTAAGATCAGGTTGAGTGAGCCTTGAAACAGTGGAAAAGCGGTAAACAAAGTTAAACTTGTATGCCACTGTTATATAGGGTCCTTACAAAGAAACACGAGTATCAAATACAGAACCACAAAGTGATTCCTAGCTAAGCGCTCGAGGCGCATATTTAAGACCAATGTATTGTAGTGGTCGCATCCCCATCCCTTACACACCACTACCGGTTTCTGGCTGCTTGCCATCAGGTGAAGACAATGAGTTCTGGTTAGATCAATTTTTACATTTTGTGACTAAATCTATTTCACAAGTAGGTGATAAATAGACGATGTAGGTTTCCGCAAGTTTAAACAATATGTGCTTAATTATTTAGGAATTAGTGCCGTGCATATAAACTGATTTGTGTTGAATATTTGCTGCAAGTGTTCGGTTTCACCGCACTTAGAATGAATGAATAACACTTCGAGAAGAGCCACGCTGTCAGGCCTTTTGATGACTGCCTTATTAACCGGGTATAATCGAGGATCAAGCCTATAAAACAGTCGGAAAATATTTCAGAAATGCCAAGGCTTTATGAAAATTTGAGATCAGTGGATTTAAATAGTCTTGTTATTTTTCCTTTATCCAATTTCATGTTTTAACTTCTACAGTATATTTTTAATATCGCTGGTTTAACTTCTACAGTATATTTTCAATATCACTGCAGGCAGTGATTTATAGCCCATACATGCTTTGGTTTGAAGTAGTGTGCTGCTTTGTTTGTTGATCTCACACACATTTACAAATTAATTGATTTGTTGCTAAGAAAGAGAATTCAGCATTTTCCATTTATTTTAGAGTCGAGAAAGAGGTGTACGATGTAGTTAGGATTGGTTAACAAAGACATCAAAATAAGCGTTAGTATTGTAGTACTGATGGAAGAATGGGTGCAAAACTCTTGGTGATTCAAAACGGCAGCATGTGTTAGATAATACATGTACCAATGGTGACGAATAGATTGTAAGTTGGCCTTCTTCGGTCGACATTGACCATGGATGTACATCAAAATCGCATGAATTTTCATATTTTACAGCTTTAAGAATGACTAAAGAGTCCGATTTGGGAGGAACAATCTCTCCCGCAGCGCTTGCAATGATAGACAGAACTTAGTTGCAAGGCGTCAGTTTCTCGCCGGCGGCGTAATCTGCTCCCAGCAGCCAAGAGCTGTATCTGCTTATCCCGAGCTTGCAGCCGACGCTTTACACAATGTATCCAATGTGTGCATTCAAAGATAAGTTCTTCCAACTCGCGAGTAAATGCCAAGAGCTTTCATATCTCTTCTGCAAACGTCTTTTTACCTCAAGTGTGCTCTGCTTAACAGTCGAATTCCTGCTTGCAACTCATCATAGAGTAGTTCTTTCGAATACTACTAGTTTCCATTCTGTTGACATGACGAAGCCACCGCAGTCGGCGCTGTCATAGTAAGGTAAACATGCTCTATCTACCAGCTTCTAAAAGCAATTCAGCAATAGTCACTCTGTCCATCCACAATATGTGTAAGATAGGACGGATGATTCGTCGATGGAAAGCATTCAGCTTCCGTTTGTCTTGCACAGGTGGTTGAGGTTTTACTGCAACACAGTAAAGCAATAAAGAAAGAAGAAGAAGAAAACTTTATTCGTTAAAACGAATTTTCAGTTAATCAAAATAGTTTTAACACAGAATTTCAATACGAATAAGAGGGACGTCAAACTTTGATGGGAAAATTCGAGACTGCCAGTCACATTCAAAATCAAAACAGCTTCGGTTTCGTCTGCAGGCATTAGGCTTTGTGATTGTGATGGATGTTGGTGGAAAGTAATGCTGCACGATTTTTAAACCCCCATGTATGAGTTTTCTCTTGCATTTTTCTGACCGGCGCAGCAAATTCCCCATCCTTCAAAATAAAAATATTTCGCAGCATTCAAAGCGTGCGGGGCATCAAACGTCCTTCGTTTACATGTATGTTCGCGAAATGTTAAAACATTTCAAAAACAAAAGGTTCCGTGTTGACTGAAAAAATGAAAACGCATGAAAACACGGCCGATTCAAAGGCCCCGCTCCAAAATTGCTCCAAAAGGCTGCATCGACAAACAAACAGGTCACGGATTTGCACATCCCGTGCCTTGGTCTGTGCTCTAAACCGGTTCAGGTTGAAAAGCTTGCCATCACTTCGCGTGCGTAGGTAAATGCCTTCTGTCCTCGCCATAAAAGAGAGATTCGGAGCAACTTAAATGCCTTCTGTTTTCGTCCGAAAACCGTGCTCCGATAGCAGAGTTATGAAAATATCGAAACGCGTAGCAGGAAGAGCACACCCTTGTTTGTCACCTCGGCGAATTTTAAAGGCTACTCAACTAAAACCGTTCAAATGGACTGAGCCCTTCATGACAGAGTAGAACGAAATAACAAGTTTGATTAATTTTGGGGGGCAACCTATTCGATCAAGCATTTTGGAAAGACCCTCCCTGTTGACTCATTCGAATGCTTTTATCGAATCAATAAAAACAGCGTATAAAAGTGTACGCTGTTCCCGACACTTATCTTGAAGTTCACTAAGTGAGAATATCATGTCAACGGCTGATCTTACCCTGCGGCAGCCGCTCTGAGATTCGGAGTAAATTATTTCAGCAAAAACTTGTAGCCAGATGTGTGAGGCTTTAGCAAACAATTTGCAAACAACATTCAGAAGGGAGATTTCTCTGTAATTGTTGCAGTCGCCTCTATCACCGTTATTCTCAAATAGCGTGATGATCTTTGTGTCTTACATCCCTTGTGGACACACTCCTCCTGCCAGCACTGAAGAAGCAAATGGTGAAGAGGTTGTAATATTGCTGATCTACAGCATTTGATGAGCGCAGGTGAAATTCTGTCGTCACCAGGGGCCTTACTATTCGCTAAGCTGTTGATTGTCCCATTGATCTAATCGAAAGTACGGAGAGTATCTAGATATTCAATGGTCGGCAACCACTCGACATTTTCAAGTACATGCGGTAAAACCGTACTGTTCGTAGAGTCGAGAGAGAAAAAGTGCTCTACCCATCTTTCCATCTACTGAGTTTTGTCGACAACCGGGTTACCAGATGCAGACTTAATGGAAGCGATTTTAAGTTTATTTGCTCCATCCAAATTGTGTACGATAGACGGATGATTCGTAGATGAAAGCATCAGCTTCATTTGTCTTGCCAGGTGGTTGAGGAGTTACTGCAACACAGAAGCATAAAGAAAGAAGAAAGAAAACTTTATTCGTTAAAACGAATTTTCAGTTAATCAAAATAGTTTAAAACACAGAATTTAAATACTAATAAGAGGGACGTCAAACTTTGATGGAAAAATTCTGGACTGCCAGTCTACATTAAAATCAAAACAGCTTAGGTTTCGTCTGCAGGCATTAGGCTTTGTGATTGTGATGGATGTTGGTGGAAAGTAATGCTGCACGATTTTTAAACCCCCATGTATGAGTTTTCTCTTGCATTTTTCTGACCGGCGCAGCAAATTCCCCATCCTTCAAAATAAAAATATTTCGCAGCATTCAAAGCGTGCGGGGCATCAAACGTCCTTCGTTTACATGTATGTTCGCGAAATGTTAAAACATTTCAAAAACAAAAGGTTCCGTGTTGACTGAAAAAATGAAAACGCATGAAAACACGGCCGATTCAAAGGCCCCGCTCCAAAATTGCTCCAAAAGGCTGCATCGACAAACAAACAGGTCACGGATTTGCACATCCCGTGCCTTGGTCTGTGCTCTAAACCGGTTCAGGTTGAAAAGCTTGCCATCACTTCGCGTGCGTAGGTAAATGCCTTCTGTCCTCGCCATAAAAGAGAGATTCGGAGCAACTTAAATGCCTTCTGTTTTCGTCCGAAAACCGTGCTCCGATAGCAGAGTTATGAAAATATCGAAACGCGTAGCAGGAAGAGCACACCCTTGTTTGTCACCTCGGCGAATTTTAAAGGCTACTCAACTAAAACCGTTCAAATGGACTGAGCCCTTCATGACAGAGTAGAACGAAATAACAAGTTTGATTAATTTTGGGGGGCAACCTATTCGATCAAGCATTTTGGAAAGACCCTCCCTGTTGACTCATTCGAATGCTTTTATCGAATCAATAAAAACAGCGTATAAAAGTGTACGCTGTTCCCGACACTTATCTTGAAGTTCACTAAGTGAGAATATCATGTCAACGGCTGATCTTACCCTGCGGCAGCCGCTCTGAGATTCGGAGTAAATTATTTCAGCAAAAACTTGTAGCCAGATGTGTGAGGCTTTAGCAAACAATTTGCAAACAACATTCAGAAGGGAGATTTCTCTGTAATTGTTGCAGTCGCCTCTATCACCGTTATTCTCAAATAGCGTGATGATCTTTGTGTCTTACATCCCTTGTGGACACACTCCTCCTGCCAGCACTGAAGAAGCAAATGGTGAAGAGGTTGTAATATTGCTGATCTACAGCATTTGATGAGCGCAGGTGAAATTCTGTCGTCACCAGGGGCCTTACTATTCGCTAAGCTGTTGATTGTCCCATTGATCTAATCGAAAGTACGGAGAGTATCTAGATATTCAATGGTCGGCAACCACTCGACATTTTCAAGTACATGCGGTAAAACCGTACTGTTCGTAGAGTCGAGAGAGAAAAAGTGCTCTACCCATCTTTCCATCTACTGAGTTTTGTCGACAACCGGGTTACCAGATGCAGACTTAATGGAAGCGATTTTAAGTTTATTTGCTCCAAAATCTCTCTTGATCCCATCATACATACCGTGAAAATTTCCAGAAACCGCAGGTTTTGGACACTGAGGCTAATTTTAATTCAATAGTCATTTGCACACCGTCTTGCAGTCTGTTCGACCTTACTTATAGCTGCTCTTAGAAGTCGTAAGTTTTCATTTGTTGGCATACCTTTGTACCTCAAGAATGCTGAACTTTTCTCATATAATACAGCAGTCACCTGAGAAGCTTTTGCTTCGAACCAGTCGCTGGTTCGAGCTTTCTTTTACTACAGATGGAAAGTGCGACTCAGCGTAAGCAGCTTTTCATCAATTCCTAGATTTCTGAACCCGATTCGAGTAGGGTTGTCTTGTTGAACTCGTCTGTGAAGGCGTTTGCAGCGCAGCTAGATTACTTTCGCACATGCGAGTGACGTCAATCTTAGGCTTATCAAATAAATTGGTGCGATCTAGTGTGTGGAAGCTTCAGTTTTGCACAGACCAGTAAATAATCAGTGTCGCATTCTCCGCTTTGATACGATTCAATGAGCAGTTCACTTCCTATATTAGTGCGCCTAACAAGAATAAGATCAAGCTGATGCCAATGCTTAGAGCGAGGATGTTTCCAAGTGACTTTATGCTGTGGTTTTGTTTAAAAAAACTGTTACTGACACAAAGATTGAACTGTGTGCAGAGTTTTAGAACGCCTTGTCTATTTTAATTGGTTTTGCCTACGCGAACCTTCCGAAAATGTTTTGCGAAGACTCAAAATCTGCACCAATTCTGGCATGGAAATCACCCAACACCACTACACAATTTCTTTGTGGCACGTTTTTGAGAACTGTTGAGAGGTGATGATAAAAAGCGTCTTTTTTAGCAGGCGTCAAAGAAAGCGTCGGTAAATAAACGTTGATCAACGTGAAGTTTCCAGTAATGCGCTTCAAATTTCAAGTTCAAAGCCGTTCGCTCCCACTGCTGCTCGGTTCTTGTGCTTTCAGTAGGTCGTTTAGCACGGCAAACCCAACTCCACGCAGTCGAGGCTCATCAGAACCTCTTCCTTTCCAGAAATGAGTAATCTCTTTCTGTTAGTTAGGCAGTGTCTGGTAATCGCGTCTTTTGCAGGACAGCCACGTCGACATGCAGCCTCTTTGGCTCATTGTTAATCACAGCTGATTTTCTTACGCCTCAGATATTCAAGACGTCGTCATGAAATCCTGAAAGCATGGACCTGACGTTCCAGGTTTCAAGTTTCAGATCTGTTCTTTATTATTTAATATTTCGTTTTGCTGGTGCGGAAAACTACAGTCTGCGTGTTGGTTCTTTCCCAATCCCCATGCACCCAATGAGGATAACAGATCGTGGCAAGACGGTACCTTATTGACTTGGGGCTGCTCAGCTTGAGACGGTCGGTAGCCGTCCGATGAGACCCGTAAATCTATTCCACCGTCAAGAGCAGCCCCAGGTGATGAGCTCTACGCCAGTAGAGCCATAGCTTTTAACCAGTATATTCTGTCTCCGTGTTATTTTCCGCAGAAGGGAAATGGAGTGTCCTCACCATTTTTGCGGTGTGATATACGCCAGGGTAGTTCAATATGGAGAACTAGATGTGGACCATGAAGCAAGTGCGACCTCTTCACGACACTAAAGGAATCGGAGGAATAGCAAGGCTGATACATATTTACAACGATGCCTTCGCAGGAGTTGGCAAGACGAAGTTAAATAAAACTTCGAAATGCCTAACGGGAATCCGGCTCTGGAATTTTCCTTCACGTTGACTCCGAGGTCTTTTTCATGATTGGGTGTAGCCACAAGGCAGTATAGGTTTGAGATAAGAGTTTTTCTTCCCCTTGGTGTACCGCCTTCATGGACTTGCGAGCTCCACCTGCCTGAAGCATGCTGGATTCGAGGCGGCAGTCAGTCAACTTCGCCCTTTCTCCTGTCAGTAGTGGCAGTTCCGCCGGGTCACACAGAACCATGCGTGCAGGCCAGAAGCTGGAATTGGTTGTCAGGGTCAATATGAGACCCACCCCATTGGAGCATTTTTGGAATTTGGGAGCTTATACCCAAACGGCCCCCGGCTGTGACAACCTTGAAACCATCTTTCGTTTCAGTATTCGTACCACGGAATCGACTAGATTCTGAACCATGCATAAGCGTTCTATCAAGATGTTCAAGTTTCAACGGGTCTCCTATCTCGACTACGCTATTAATGTAGATGATTTGAGCGAGGATTCCGAAATGCTGCAAATGCTTTTAAACATCAAATGTTGAACTGCTGTAAAAGTCGGTCTCGCGATAAACTAAGCTAAATCCAAGTAATTGCTTATACCGTTACATCTGACATCTAACAAATGAACGTTCAGGGCTCTTCGCTTCAGTATACTCCAGTCTTCGAATACGTTGGCTAAAATATTTTACCAAATGATCAGGCGAAAAATGAAGTGAAGCTAAGGTTCGATCATGTGCGCAATGCGTTTACACAATTGAAAGGCACTCTTTCGCGCAAGCCCGAATTCAGGCTTAAATCTAAAATGCTAGTTCATCGAGCAGGAAACCTTCACAATCTGCTTTATGGAAATGAAACATTGCCGCAAAGGTCAAGGGTATAAGACCTTTAGAAGATTTAGACACTTAGTGCCTATGGTTAATCTCAAGCGTCAGAAATTTTGACGGGGTATCTAACGCTGACTTTTGGGCGCGATGCAACGAAATATCTCCGCATTCCGTTCAAATCTAACGGCAAAGACTACACTGGTTTGGCCGTGTCCTCCAAAAGGCGGATTTAACAATCATAAAACTGGTCATCGAAACCAAACCCGTTTGCTTTTAGCGTCAGTAACAAGGCGGTCAATTGGGATCCTACTTCCTGCTGTGAAGAAGTTTGTGGACGCCTTGGGACATCGCACCATCGACGGTGCTTGGAGGAGGGAACGATAATGGATTGACGTTTGTGAGTTTGTGTAACCCGAAACATGAGTGAAGCCGGCTAATCCATGAGTGGAGCCAAACGCACAAAATTAAATTAAAAGTAAAAGTAAGAATACACTCAACTTTGTGATGGAAAAATTTAGAGAATTTAATTCAGGGCAAAATTAATGGCTTGCTTCTAGCGTGTGTGCGTTGTTATCCACAAGAGCATGGATTTACCAGCGAAAAATAATTTAAGAATTTTGGTTACGAATTCTTCGCAGTCCAAGTCGGAGACTTTTCGTATCTAGTTGGATGTTTTGGGCATTTTGGCAATTCTCTGCGGCCATTACAAGGCTGAAATTCCAAAATGCTTTGTCAGATATTCGTTCAATTCTACATTGTAAGACTTCCGAAGTGTACCCACAGTCTAAAGTCGAAAATGAGGATAAAATGTAGGCTACATAAATAGTGCATCTTGACCTCATCCGTCCTTTGTCATCATCAAACGGATATTCATTCATTTCAACGGCGATTGATCGCTTTACTCGATGGCCGATTTCTGTTCCGATTAAAGACACGTGTTCAGAGACTGTAGCGCGCGCCTTCGTCAAACACTAGATTGCCAATTTTGGCACATCATCTAGCATCACAACCGACCGTGGCGCTCAGTTTCAATGGACATTGTTTCGAGATTTGACTCGACTGCTTGGCTGTCAGCACATCCGAACCACCGCCTACCAATGGATTGATTAAACGCTTCTACCGGCAGCTCAAGGCCTCTCTGGCTTGTCAGCCCGATCCTAATAGATGGACTGAAAATGTACCACTCGTTCCTCTTGAAATTTGTTCTACTATCAAAGAAGACCTGCAATGCTCGGCCTCAGAGTTAGTTTATGGAACTACCTTGTGTCTACCAGGTGAACACGTTGTTCTTTGCTAGCCATCACCTCCTGTATCAGATTACATTTATCGCTTGTGATCTTTTATGTCCAAGTTGGATTTCACGCCTTCTCGACATCGCAATATCCACTAACAGAAATCACCTCCTCTCGATACGTGTGATTTTGTTTTTGTGCGAAGTGACTCTGTTTGTAAACCACTTCAACCATCCTATCATGAACTACACAGAGTTATCGAGCGTAAACCCAAGTACTTCGTTCTGGATATAAATGGTCGACGTGAAGCGGTTTCTATTGATCGCCTGAAACCAGCTCTCGTTGAGCTTGAACCGCCAACTACATCAAGTGTAATTACCCTTCAATCACAACCGCCTGATAATCCTCACGTGCCTACCTCCCTAATGTTCATCCCAATACTCCGGTCCCTTTCACCCCCGTTCAAACTCGACCTGGTACACATGCATTGGCCCAAACGTCTTGCTTAGTCTGTGACCTCATGAACATTTCGAGCGTACGTTATCCTTCGTTTAAGCCTAACTAACGTTCTGGTGGGGGAGTATTGCAATTGACTACTTTCACTTTGTATCTCCGTATTTTGTACACACCTTTTGGCCTTTTATGGTTATTCGTTCATTTGGCCAAGCATACATCATTCGTACTAATGCTTGTACAATATAATTTGTGGCGGCGCTTTGGGCACCTTGGATTCCATCTCTTGAATTTTCCTGTGTGGATTACCTCGCTATGGTTGGACTTCACTGAATCGTTTTTTGGATTTCTGCTCATTTGGTCTTTTAGTGAGTTCTTTTCATTCTAATGTATTGTGTGTAGTGCAGAATTATATTTTTTGGTCCACTACAAAACTCGAACAAGAATTCTTCAATCATCATCAGCAGTTGATATAGAAATTCGATACCTCACATGGCTAACGTCTCAATTTTAGGACAATCAGCTGACAGTTCAGTACGAAACATAAACAATTTACATTCAAATCCAGGATTATACAATTGCTGGTCCAACAGAGAAAGTGTGTCAATGAATGCGTCCGACATTCATGGCAAACTTCTTTTAGAATACCACATAAAATAACAACAGCTGTATCAAACTGTAGAACACAATGAAATTTCGAAAAGTGTTCATTCTATATGCTTCATATTACAAATTTTAGAGAAACATATATAGTATTGGCAGAAGGTCGAATCCGTCAAAAATAAAAGCCATACCGAAAATCCCGGCACCAGTCCATTTTGCATTTAGTGAACAATCATCACAACTTTTTACTCAAGGTTAACTACAACTGTCACTCAATGGTCTACTGACAGAGTCTTCTGAATGGAAATGATCAATCAGTTGTCAAAGGTTATTCGAAGGGATAAACGAAACTCTGAAGCCTGACCTGTTATTGGAGCATTATAATTCTGTCTTTACAGTGATAGCAGCAGTCGACATGCCTGAATATGGATTTGGAGAAGTTTTACAGCACCGACTGCTAGATGGTAGACGAAAAGATGTGCAACTTGCATCCCGCTCATTAACCACATCAGAAATGTACTACAGCCAAATAGAATAAGCTCACAGTGACAAAAAGCCAGAATAATAAATAATATTTGCAAAATTATTGTATGAAAATGATAAGAACATAAACACGATCTTTACACGGTCCTTGGATCATTTGCCAATCATGTTCCAACGAATCAGCAAATAATGGAACAAATCCAGCAGTCATGCAATACATGAAGCGCAGATTGCCCGCCGTTATGACTAAAAATTAAAGCTCGAAGTCACGCTCATCAATGTACTTAAAATCAACACAGACCGCGTCAAAATGTTCACAGCAAAACAGACAACCGATTCAACATCTTCAGGATTGAAAGCATTGTTTAATCGTTCAATTTCTTGAGGAGGGGAAGTGTTGTCTGGAAAATGAATGCAATATCAATCGAGCAACAATCAATTTTGAGCGCTGGCGCCTAATGTGAGTATTGTTTACTGTGAAGACTTTTCGATATTAATTCATTCAGCGAATGAACGAGTTTGTTATCGCTTGTGATGCTCTCTTACTCACATCTGGGCCACCAGTGATTACAGACATAATGGGTTTAGTTATTATTTCCGAAATATTTAACTTCAATATACTCTTACCAATAAAGCAATCGCCTTTTAGGTCCTAATCATTAATGATACATTCAATAGCACACCATATAGTTCTGGATTGCATTTGTCATGGTTTGGTAACAAATATCAACTATAAGTAATGCGATTATACTCTCTCTGTCACTTCTCATATACAACAACCTGCCTTTGTTTGAATTTGCGTTCACTTTTTGATTTTTTTCGCTCTTGCCTGCTCAAGTGCAAATAACCCACTATAGATGAAAAATAATACATTTTGAACTAATATTATATTTGCTAATTTTCTACTCGTCAACATGTAACGCTAATTCAAAGAAAGAAGTTATTTTATGCCGACCTGCTAAAAAGAAGAAATATTGAAAATATGTTTAATTTCAATTATGCATTCATTGTTGCACAAATATTTAAATATGAATTGCATACGAACTAAGTATACTTTTTCCGCGATATAACGCAAGAGTATATATGATACCTTGCCTAATAAAAGATTATAGTCGAAGTACGTTCACCAAACATTCCGTGTTTTGAAAAGGGATAAAAACGTACATGTTAAATAAGTTAAGATACTTATGAAAGACTGGTATTTTCTCATAATTATTTGAAAAATGAGCAACGGCAAAGTGACTCTGATGCTGCAAAAGAGATAAAAAGCTCATAATAAAGGAGATACCACTACACAGATGACTAGTAAGAAATTCTTTTCAAATTGTTGCACAACAAAAAGGTTGGACGCACATCTCCGGTTTCGTTGACTGATATCAGTTTAACCTCTAGCCAATGTGCTAGGCTGTCATAGATATTTCATCAACTAATGTTTTTACCTACTATGGTACGGTGTGAAGGTTGACACAAATAATAGTTTAATGATTTTGTACAAATCTGTGTAAGCACACGCCATGAATTGCGAAACCGCGTCAGGATTCGAATCTTGGCTGCTAACTGAATGTCGATTGTCCCTTTTCATAGTTTTAATGAATACATCAAGACTAGGTTTTAATTTATAAATGTCTGCTTTTTGATTTGGATTTAAATAAGTGCGCCAGATTAACAATACTCATAGCAATCACACGATTTTATTATTTTGTTTTCGAAAAGATAGTGTCAACTTTATTTTATGTTAGTGCTTAGGAAGCCACGGGTCTTGAAAAATAATGCGCTAGAAAAAATTAATAAAACTGGCTTTCTAATGCCGAAAAACCTACCTCCTGTCTTGTTGTTGTGGCTGGAATAAAGTTGGAAGCATCAAACTGATTTTTTAATCAAGCTTAAAAGGTTGTGTCAATAACAATACACTGAACAGTCGAATAAAGTATTTTGATGATTTTTTCGGGTCTTCTCAAATCTGATATTTTATTTTTCACTCTCAGGTAATGCTAAAAAGAATGCAACTGTAGACAATATGCCTTCCGTTTTTAGGCCGTTATATTTATCAAGTCGGTGTTTCACATTACATTTTAATTAGCTCAAATCTAGAAGATAATTTGCTATGAGTCGATGAACAGATTGCTCTGATGTCGTAGTTTTTTGCGGATGTTCCGTTTCCAATATTGCTTGTTTTGTTGATAATCAGAATTGCTTTAAAACATATTTCAGATGGTAAACAAGTTGCGCTTGTATGCTACTGTGGACTGGGTTTGAATACATGACAAAGGCCTCATGTGATTGAACAGGTTGGTCTTACCAACAATATATTACAGTGGCATATAAGCGCAATTGTTTACCAATCTTCTACTGTTTCAAGCACATGCGGATCCTGATTCTACTGACTTTACCGGACGAGTGCAAACAGCACGAAACTGGTTGTGGTGTGTGTGTGATGAAAATGCATGCAAATAAACTTTTTTGATCATATTTCAGGTGGTAATTTTAAAATATATTGTGTATCAAAGTCATTGTACTTGTGACGTAGCGCGCGTAATCGGCGGAATTAAATTTATGCACTGTCACTTTCGCGAAATACTACTCGTTCCCAAGTCATACAGGGATAATTTAAATAGTGTATTATCGCCTAGTCAAGATCCATCGGATTATACGATCCTTGCTCAATGAAAGAAACACAAGTTGATGTTTTCTATTCGGGATAAATTTCCTCGTAAAAAGCGAGCGTGAAAAATGTAAAAATCTTTGACGCATACTGTTGAATTTACATCCACTCGAAAGAACTCAACATTTTTTTCTTGATTGTGAAGTTTAGCATTTTCGATATCATTTTTGTAAGTTTGACCTTAGCATAACATTGCGTCGAAGTCATCTCATTGAAAAACAGCGATCGTAATTGCACTACCTACACTAAGTATTGTCTCGCCCCGTTAACTTGGACACACAAACACACTCGACCGCATAATAACGCGAAACGATGAGTCAGAAAACCGTAAGACAAAAGTGCAAACCTGTACGAAAGGACTAACTGCTAAGACACGTGTTGTGACCTATCATGTCGGCTCTGGCTGCGATACAACCTTGACGAAGGGAGCGATGAATATAATGAAAGACGATTTTATTGTGGAAATTTGCTACATCAGCTCCGAAAGCAAACACAGTTCGCGAGGCCTCTGCGACCCAGCAACTGTAGACAAAGATAATTGGGGAGTGAGTTCAGGGGCGAGAATCGTCAACCTTGATTTATGTTTCAAAATATCGAACTTAACCCCATTTCCTAGTTAGAAGCTCGCATGCAACCAGTGTATTTTCAACTCAAACAAGCGATACATGATAGTTTTCTATTGGCAATCGAAGGAAGCTATCGCTCATTGAAGGAAAACCTGAAAAAAGTAGACGATAATGACCCCACCAACGTGACTTCCCGTTGCTAGCGCATATATCAAACTAAAGAACACGTAAACCCGACACAAACAACGAAATCGTACGCCAACAGCACTTTAGACCATTCAGTTTCAGGCGATGATATATATATATATATATATATATATATTCATTTGTTCCTATAATTCGAAACAGTGTTCATTCTAATTTTAATTGCTTTTTTTCAAACATAAATCTTGAATCTTGAATTATATTACTTTTAGATAAAATTAAAACATAGTTCATAATGTGGAACTGTGATGTTCATTAGTGATGAGTGCTGATCACGAATGATATACAGAACATTAGCCTACAGCACAACACAAAAGCAGGAAGCACCGAAAATACCGACGACGACAGTTGCGAAACCCTAATATTCCAAGTTTCGTAAGAATTGCTTTAGAACGGCACCGGTGACTGTATTTTTAGAAGTATGAGAACAAACAAATTATATGCAATTTATCCATTTCGCCCACACTAGTCTGCGTGGCGAGGGCTCAAAGTGTTCGCGTTGGTACGAAATCGACTGTCAAATCAGATCGAGGTAACAATCCGGACAAACATGCTTCCTTATCATTGTTGTGCTTGTTTGATTTGCCTTTATAACTTAGATAATTTTTTCATTCGTCTTTTGCGTAGCCATCGCCTTTGACCAACCGGTTTCCCTTGTGTTTTGGGATTCGTGAGTGAACGCAGTTAACGTTGGACAGGTTGGTCCCGAGATAAAGCGAGACGCTGCGCAGGACGTGGTTAGTATTGGACTCATGAACCGGATATAACAATAATGGGCCACATATTCGTTAGCTGTCATTTCCAGCCGTTCATCACAACCCGTTACAATACGACCACTCAATGATGAGTTACTTATTTAGAGTTAGACATTCGAAAGATGCGAAAATTTCAACCTACCCTCATTCGCATGTAATCCTCCTGATTTATTCAGCATAATTATATTAATTTGATTGCATATTCATACAAATTATTACTAATAATAATTTTGATTCGAGAATCAATGAATAATTTATGTTTGACGTTTTTTGAGATATGCAATACAAATCACTTGACGATTTAGAACTTTAAATACTGAAGAATACTTCGATCATACGTCGTAATAACATTTCATAAAATCATGATAAATTTAGCTTAAAAGGTTTCGTTGGGTAGAGAATTTCCAGATGAATTTAATTGATTACAAAACAATGCGAGGTAGTAAGTCATTGTTGTTTAAAGCTGGTACGTCCAACCTGTTCAAACAAATGTCGCCACACAGACTGGTCTTATTAGCTTTATCCAAAAATAAACTATAAACTCTAATTGTGAACAATTTTTCAACAATTTAAAGGCATGATGATAGTGATCGAACTGTCCTTACATAATTCGACTTATTGAGGCTGAATATACAATCAACAGCCTCTCACATAACCCTGGTATTTGTGTGATCATGATTTGTGAGAGCGAAACAGTAACACGACTGATTCTGAAGGAATAGTGTAAGTTTTTTGTAAGAATGCAAGAACATAAACAGAATAATGGTTGACTGACAATGAAATGTTTACTTGAAACGATGTGACTCACATAGCTGGGTAATATGCTTTCATTAACCTGAAAAATTTGGTGGGTTTACTCGTTTGAATAACAGAACGATCTGCATCCTATAGAATATTTAGTGACTATGGATTAAAATGCAAACATATAAGCATTTTATAATTCAATGCGCGTTCGATTCTCAAATAAAAATTCTAAATAATTTAAATTCAACTCACTGAGTGGTTTGGGAATCAAGCTCCCATTTTTAAAATACACGTAAGGGTAGCGCCGCATTAAAACTGCGACAAAATTGAGCTCATAATGTGCAGTCCCATCCCTGTGTGGCCTGGCGGGACAGCTTCTACTAATGAGTGGAAGTAAGAAATCGAACGACTTTCGCCTACAAATCAGTTTGCTTTGAAAATTCGATGCTCATAAAATGGTAATGGAAATAGTGAAATCATACTTTTGGAACGTTTAGTGACTTGTGGTAAATGCTGCTGGATTTAACCTCGATTAAAAATATTGGCTCGAAACAAATTTTAGTTATTTTGTAATAATTGTTGATTTTTCTTGTGGTATCTCCTCCAAAGACATGATCCAAATTTAATAGCTCAGCTGTTTCTTCACCTCCATGTAACAGGAGAATTTCCTGTTCTAGAAACTGTTTGTTCTCTATATTTAAGTGCTCCGGTATATTTCTCAGCGCAAAACAAAGAGGACAAAGAAATGTGCGTGCAATCGGTTAAAGCAGGTTTCGGGTAACGTTTGACATTTGACACAGAAGCTTCGTCAGACCAAGGGTGATAGTCAGGAGAGGGAACATGACTAAGTAGCAGTCAACCCACCACCACTGATTTACCATCACCACTGGACAGTCTATAGTATGCCAACGGTGTGTCACGTCTCGTACGCATGACCAGGATCAGTGGTCCATTTGCCTGCTAGTGTGTATCCACATCAATCTAATGAAAGTGAACACAGTCAAGGTCGGTTGACACAGTGGCCTACATGCGTAAACGCGCATAACTAACGGTGCTATAATTAAACAAATTTTAAAGAAAAACATGAATCTAATTAACTAGTAGGTATGAGGTGGAACGACTCAGCATTTAGGAGTTTGCTATACGGTTTAATACAGTGTATTTATATTTTTACATTGTCTAAACCAACGCTGTGGCCCGTATCTAAGACTTGCTTTACCATGGCGTAATTACGAATAAGGGATTGATATTCCCTCGCATTCCGGGGCTGTCGCTGGACACGCTATCGGTGTTTTTGATACGAATATGAATTTTCCTGGAAGTCTCCCTTATGTAAACACCCGAACTGTCCTTACAGTTGATTCTGTGGAGCTAGATAAAGGTGTCTAACCCAAAACATCCTCTAACCGATTGCACTCAACTTTCTTTGCATTATGAATACACGATGTGTCCAAAACCTATTCCAATCGATTGCTAAGGCGACTACACCATTTCGATTTCATGTTACTCTGTATTAGTACTTTTGTATATCATTTAATTTTTCACATATATGCCGACCTCAAATTTATTTTGTCAGCCAAATAATTCAAAAGGCATGATAACTGAATATATCTTCTGTCATGAATACTTTGTTTTCTTACGTTCTCACGGTCGTGGCAAAATTTTTGAATAAGAATATTTTAAAGAAATAACGGTTGACAGCCACGATGAAATTCTGTAGATTTTCCCGGAGAAAAATTCTGCATCGCTTACACAGAAATGATGGTTGTAAGTTAATCTTGAAAATATAAAAGCAGCTCATTCGCATGCAGTTCGATTAAGATTTGAAATGTTCGATATATTCTCATTACTCTTCGCTTAAACTGAATTCAAAATGCGAAAATTTTGAAGAGCTTGATCATATTTGCTGAGTGTCATATTTAAGTGTGCGGATTAAGCAATCATTTATTATCGGCGAGTTTAATATATGCAACTCACATAGTTCGGAGGATTCAACAAGGCTTCGTACTACAACATGGTCAATAATCACATATAAACAAAGAATACATGAAACAAGCCATATTTAATCAGGTTAATCAATTTTTTGACTCACGAATGTTGGAGGCATATGTCCGCTCCCAACCTTAATGAAATACGCTTCGTTTAAAATACAAATTTCAGCAAATCGATCTTATTGGTGCTAATATTTATATAGTTCCTCGAAACCTTATTGTCCGTGTCTTTAATTCACGTTGATTTATTTAAAGGGAGTACGTGAATTGATGTATATAATCTTTTGGGCTTATCATTTACCGGGAGGACCAATTCAAACATATAAATTTAGCGAGTCTATCAAACGGTCATTCTATATGCACTGACATTTTTAGTATTTCACACTGTTTAAAAAAGATATGATGGTTTGGCTCAATGGAAATGTTTGATAAGATTTGAAATGCAATAATAGATATTGAAACGGATTAAAGAAATTCACCAGGAGCGAGCTCAATATAGTTTTAAATTTGTTTTAAATAACGCCAAGACAATATATAAAATAATCGTTGACACCAATTTGACAAATACATAAAAACGAAATATTTTCCAAGCTAATTTTTTGCTAGGAAAGTGTTTCAGTAAATCTTTTTCGCCAATCGTCCTGTTAAATTACAGTTTGATATATCGGGATAATTTCTTCTTTCATACTTGGGAGCCAATTCCCAATAACTGCGGCTTTCGAGACAACAGAAATCAGACTAAACTAATGTTTTATTTCTGGCGCGTAATATGCAAGTCAGACCAATCGGCTTTGCCATGTTTTGTGGATTCTTGGAAGAACGCGATCAGAGTTGAACCTCTGTCATGCATCAGGACGCATTGTTCAATTGGCTGTGAACCAAGGAGAGTAAAGTGCTTCTAATTAGACCAATGACCCGTATGTTTTGATAAGAGACCAGAAATGTACGCCAGCTGCCAATCATTAACCTTAAATGGCCTAACGCAATCATTTCCAACCTCTCACCCACACGCACCACCTAAGCTTGTTTCAGAAATGTTATAGAACATAGGTATATATTTATTCGTTTCAATTTTGTAAACATGAGTGTAGAAATACTTTTTCGGCGTTAAAATGGTCCATTTATAGTTTGAGGCAATATAGTGCAATAAATAGAGTGACATTTAGCAAAATGTGAGAAATAACATTCGAAGGCACAAAGTATTAATTGTTGATGTACTCACAATGAAAGCTCTCCGAATATTATACGTGGGCTAATAAATTAGAAATAACGAATTATAAATGATAAATTACAATAATTATTTAATCGAATATTTGAATATCTTCAAATAACACTTGTGCTATTGATTTCACCGCGTTGACAAATTCTAATGAATTTAGCGATAATGAAATGTGAGAGGAAATTTCTACAGAATTTCTTGACCATATCACTCACTGTATAATACACAGGCGGCTGGAAAACAAAATTTATATCTAAATATTTCGAGGAAAAATGGAAATTAATAAAAATATAAGAAAGATTGGTAAGTGTAAATAATAATGTGTTATTTAAACGTTCGGTGGCATCCATAAGAGTTCAAATATGAATAATTATTGCGCGAAAATGTTACAAAACTACTTCCAGGGATGATTTCTGTTTAGAAATTGTAACACTCACTTGTGTTTCTGCCCGTTCTTTTCCTAATTGCTGGAAATTGTTTTACAAAATGAATTTTGCTCAGTTCTCATACGAAAATATAGATTGCTAACTAGATATGGTTTTTACTAAATTACAAATCTTGTAAATTAGACTTAACCATGTCTATTTCCATGCACTGCTTCAAAAAATATTTTTAGCACAAAATATATTTCATCCTTCGAGTTTTAAAGTGTATCGAACTACACAGATGATTAAAACAACGAATTTATCGACTGATTTTGTTCCTAGTCATTCAGCAACATTTCACATCATTTTGACTGATATTTCCTGACTGCTTATTACTACTGATTAAGTGTTATACTAGACAACCGCATCTTATTTTATCGTAGTGGGCATGCGCATGACTAAACCAGAAATATCATCCAGTTCAATCTAATAAAAAATATTTTATCAGCGTTTACACAATTAATCTTGTGCAAGTGTCTGTATTTGCACGCTTATCAATTAAATAACAGATTCGTGTTATTTGCTCAAACATTTAAGGAATAATATGGATCATATACAGTACTACATATAATATTGAAACTTTACTAACAGCAAGTGATTTTCAAATTTCTACACGACTCTCATTTAGATTCATTTAACCCATTTGTCAAAATTGTTTGGTTCACGTTTACCCATATGGAATATACAAAAACGGAGTGATCTTTTTCGACTGAAAATAAGGACTCACGTCAAAAAAATAATTGTTGTAGACATTCAACTGTGAACGGAGCGTAAACATATACTCAGCAGTGGAAATTACCAAATGAAAAACAGCTGAAATAATTTAATGTGATTTACTTGGTTTTGATGCAACGATCGTATAACCCAATAGGTGACGTCAATTGGTGTCTAAAATATTCAAATTGATATTTCGATATTAGCGATCTTCACAATACACAGACATATGCGAATGTTGATTAAGATGTTTGTAAACTATTACTAAAATGAAATGTTAATTTATCTGCGAAACTCTTTACATTTATACAAATAATAATTATCTGCATTTATTATTGCGTGTGCGAAATATATTTATAATGTTAGTCCTGTTCAATTATGGCTTACTTACACTATGTACTGGATCTCCATCATACGTTACCTGGAGTGACAAATAAAGTAGTTCCACAAAGTAAAATGGGAGAAAAGAGAGTTACATTTTGGGGAAATTTGAATTAAATGTTTTATTATGCGATCCATGGTAATTAAAACAGCGGTATTTTTAAATACAATGCATTGCATACTCAGTCAAAGTTTGGAACAATTATTGTAAAAAAACTGTAACCATATTTGAAAAAACGTCTGCGCACTTGTATGTAGATTGACACTGTAGAGTGGAAATTGATAAAGAGTGTACGAAAATCAGCTTGTTCACCGATAATTCAGTCAAACTTATTATTGATATTTGGCGGTAAACTAAACATACTTGTAGTGTCCGGCACAAACGCGACATGAGCTAAACGCACACGAAAGAAATATTTTCATTACTTCATTTGATACAACAATCGCTAAAATTATACAGATCAATTTAAATTTAATGGTTACGGTCGTTTGACAGTTACTAGGAAATCGTTCCAATGAAGTTCGCAAAACGTTGTTAACCATTGAACAAACATGAAAATTAGAATGACACTGTCTGGTATGTAAAACAATGAATAATATTCAACAAATTTACATTGAAACTGTATGCAAATTTGTCAAACCATTGATTTTAAATTTGCTTCAATTGAACAATCGGAACTTTGTGTTAATTTATTAGGCTGATGGCTCTCCATTAATAAAATTTCTAAACTTTCGAATTTGTAAACAAATATTCAGAATTGAAACTAATGGTCTCATTTAGTATGCAGTTGTTATATACTCAAACAACACCATAAGGTTTATCCTGATGCATATTGATGGCATCCACGTGAACATCTAGAGAATCCCGTGTAACTCTCGCTTTGTAACTAGAAGTGACACATGGTGTCGAATTGACAGGCATCGAATAACAAGCAAGTACATTTCGCACCGTCAATTTGGTTTCAGGATAATTTGTACCAAAATATCCAGTCCTTCTTGTTGTGTGAATGTGTGGATGACCGTTCATTTTTCGCGTGACAATAAGAGTTTCTTCAATTTGTATAGTTAGAAGCGAAAAAGAACAATGATCGACTGGCCATTAAGAAATTCCCATGCATTTTTGATTAATTTTATTCAAGAAATAAATGTTGAAATAAATGATTTGTTTACTGAAAACTAATTAAAACGAATCTATTAACTGACACGACAGTCTTTCGAGGTTTTGATAACGGTTCAGGTGTCAATTCGAATATTAACCGCAATGTAAAATGCAATAATGGACAGAATTAATGCCTTTCATTATAAGATAATCGAAGATAAATTTTTTCGTCATGTATAGAATCGGCGAGGTTAAAAATCCAAAGTTTTAAATCGAATGCTTTAGCAAGTATCTAGGTTACCTTTGAAGTTGTCTCTTCGAATCGCTTGGAAAAAATAATAATGATGTTAATAGTTACTCCAAACGCTTCAGAATAGATAAAAGCATTCAAACACAATCCAAAACGTGTGATGATGCGCTAGCGTAGTTTGTGCTTGTTTTTTATTCAAAATTGGGGTCCCGCGAACCTACATGTACACATATGTCAGTAATCACTAGCATTGTTTATAACGAACTGCAATTGCAAGGGACATTATCAAATCCGCAAATAATTATGTTTGGCCGAACTGCTTGAGATTTGTTCCATTTTGTCCTGAGCAGGTCGGTAAACATGCTTTGTTGATCAACTTCAGATAGCACTTTAGAATTCGGTGCTTTTTTCATCCACATAATGTAGAAGATTGGCTGATGCTCTTTAAACGGAAAACATTCAGTTTCTGTTCATGTATCGCAGTGATGGTCCAGGTTTCGCTGCGATACAGTTAAACATTTGATGTACACGCACTGTATACAGTCAAATTTCGGTTGTTCAGAGATAAAGGTTCAAACCGGAAGGGATGTCAGCTGCTTTACTGCACTTATAAATCGCGATGTCTAGCTAAAGGTTATCAGCAACGGTTGAACTAAGGTATGTGAAACCATGGGCTGCTTCAAGCGGTCAGTTATAAAAAGTGATGTAAGGAGTCAATAGTGTCTCTCGATCGAAGACTGCTGATTGTCAGTCCAAAGTCTTGATATTCCAACGAAAAACAGTTCATTAGCGACTTGAGAAGCTCCCGCGAGTGAGTAATATTGACTGCATCATCAGCAAACAGTAGATCATGCATTAGCACATCCCGCACCTCAGATTGTGCTTTATCCCGTTCAGGTTGAAAAGTTTGCCATCTCTTGGTGTATGTAAGTAATTTCCTCTTGTTCTCGTCCTAAAATCGTGCTTCAGAAGAAACGAAAGAAATGCCGAAAATCGTAGGAGCATGAAGAAATCCTTGTTTGACGTCTTCGCGAATTTTGAAGGTTTCTGAACTGCAACCGTGAAATTGAACTGAGTACTTCATTCAAGATTGGAAAAGAGATTAAAAAATCAAACCTCGTGAAAAGACCCCTGCTGACCTATTAGAATTCCCTAGTTTAACCAATGAGAACAGCTTTTAATGGCTGGCACTTTTTCTGCCACTATTCATGAGGTTTGTCAGAGAGAATTTGGTGTCAAAGTTTGAAATTCCCCTGGAGAAACCACATTGAGATACTGACTAAAACCTATCAGCTAATTCTTGTAGCCGCCTCCGTAAAAATTTACAAAACTACTAACCTATAACATTCAGAAGATTGATTCCTTGGTAATTGTTGCAGTCGCCTTGATTACCTTTATTACTGAATTGTTTGATGATCTTAGTGTCTCGAATCTTTTGTGGGGCACACTCCACCAATTATTAATGAAGATACGTAGAGTGAAGTGGCTGTAATTCGGTCGTCACTAAAGGCCTACATAATCGCTGAGCGGTCAATTGCTTTATTATCCTCATAAAGAGTACTTGGAGGCTCTAGGTGTTCTGTTATAAACAAATGATCACTATTTTCAATTTCATACGGTAAAAACGTGCTGTCCTCCATGTAGAGGGATAAGAAGTGCTCTACCCATGTTTCCATATGTCGAATTTTTCAAACATCGGGCTATTAGATACTGAATTATTAGGAGCCGGTTCAAGTTTGTTTCGACCAAGGCTTAATACCGATATCCGCAGCTATTTTGTACTGAGGTTAATTTAAGATCAATAGTCAGATGCACATCGCCCAGCAGTCTGCTGCTCTAAAAAGTCGTAAGTTTCATCGGTTGGCATTTGTTTAATCTACCAGAACACTGACCGTTTTTCATCCAAAGCAGTAGTCAACGCAGACGCATAAAACCCAAAATAAGATATTTTTCAGGTGAGAAATTTAATGTGCTATGGATCTAATTATAGTTAAGTGGAACCGATTATCAACACTTCGGTATAGATAAAATTATTTCAGTGAAAATTAGATTGTGAAAGACCGGCTACACCTTCTCGCGCAATATGCAAGAAATTTAGTATTTCCTTTTTTCGAAACTAGTATGATAAATCGTAGATTTATTGTTTTTCAACATTTTGCTATTTGCAATTGGGTTTAATTATTGTGAGCTTGAAATAATATCCGGTTTTGAAATCCAACCACGCGTTGCGTTCTCTCTCGGCTGTGTCTGAGCCGATTTGTGTGAGTAACTTGGTTGCAAACTGTCCTGGACTGACTGCAGTGAAATGTTGGACTGTGAGAATCATTAACGCTCCCACGGTCCTCCACCATTTTTAGCGCTTCGAACTCGAGGAAACACTTAAGCCAATTTCAGTAGATACAATTGTCAACACAATTCTACCCGAAATAGATGTTGCTCAAAGCGGTAAAAAGCATGAGACAACTACACCAAAAAGCGCACCCTTAACTGAGTGTTGTGAGTGCTTATTCGGAAGCAACGAAAATGGTCCTATTGAACCCTGCTTCCCGTGCTCATCATCGAATACAATTGCGAACACTATAGCCAAGACTCCCAAACGTCTAGTTGCATCACACATTAACAACCCAACATTTGCCCATATTGTGACTAAAGCAGGTAAGCGTTTGACGCGAGCACAGACGCCTACACTTCAGGAGAAAGAGGAAGTCCTGAGCAAAACCGTCTCACATCATAAAGAGCCAATATACTCTATTAAACACGGAAAGAATTTAAGCGTAATCTGTACCAATATTACCGAGTCAGAAATCACGCTCTTTCATGAAAGGCAAAAACATGACCTTGAGAATTGGTCAGATATTTGCAATCGAATTGGCTTAGATGGTATACACCCGGTATCGGTAACTCGGCTCGCTCGTCACCCGAAGTCCCCGAACCAAGACAAACCGCGTTTGCTTAAGATCACTTTTGCCAACGAAAGGGACATGGAAAATGTCCTACTCAATTCGTATTTGCTCCAAACACAAAGTGACTCACACCAACGTATACATGCTGACGTACCTTGGTGGGAAAGGCAACGAACACCCAATGGTCGGGATCAAGCAGCATCAAGGAGTATTATTCTGCTCGATGTTCCTGAAAATACAGCAGCCAAAACGGTTTACGAAAGAAAAGACCACGATCGTAAACAGTGGTCATTTATTGCCGAGACTATGGGCTCTTCAAATTCTGTAGTCGTCGACACATACCGAATACCTTGCTCACCAAACTATCAAGGAAAATGTTCAAATCCACTCAAGATTACATTTTTGTCAAGTAGTATGGCAGATGCTGTCCGATCCGAACTGAAACTATACAGAAAGAGATTACCCGATAACGTTAGATTGTGCAATCCCAAAGTTGTTGAAGTCAAATTGCAGCCTTCCATTGCAAAGGCATCCGAGTCTGACTCAAAGTCGCCAGTGAAAATATCTCAACTTGCATCAAAAAACGACAAATGTCCGACGTCGACAGCGTCGGACCAATAAATACTGTTACTGACTCGTTGTTACATGCTAAAAGCTCAATAAAGTGTCTCTATACGAATGCCCAAAGTTTGTTCAATAAATTGGCTGAAATAACCGAGCTGTGCAAACGATACTCACCAGACCTCATCGCTGTGACTGAAACCTGGTTTCAATCTTGTATGAATGAAAGGGAACTGTCGATCCCAAACATGATACTATTACGGAACGATCGTCCACGAAAAGGTGGTGGTGTGGCTTTATACTTTCACGAACGTCTTCAGTGCATGAAGATTCACGATCCCAACCTCGAATCAGAAGACACCCTTTGGTGTAGCCTTACACAGGAGTCACAGGACGACTGCATCATTGGTATAATATATCGCCCTCCATCTTCGACGGATGCTCAAAACGATAGGGTATTAGAGGCTCTAAAATATGCCGGAGAGATGCGGAGCTCCCAATTACTGGTCATGGGGGACTTCAACCTTCCTCATCTTTTTACCAGATCAGATCATCCTCTACACACAACTGATCATAAATTCCGTGAGCTGATCGACATGATTCCACTGTATAACCATGTGTCCGACTTTACTCACAAAAGAGGATCAGAGTTACCGTCCGTTTTGGATTTAATCCTTACTTCCGAGGCAACAGCAGTTGAAGGTGTTGACTACATTGCCCCTCTCGGTCGAAGTGATCATCTTGTGTTAGGATTTGAATATGTATGCAGCGCTAGACGAGTATGTGAGTCCGCAAAACTATTCAGAAGGATCGACTACGTGAGTTTACGTGACGCGCTTGGGTTAGTAAATTGGCGAGGGCTTGATTATCACAACACGGAAACACATTGCACCACACTTACAAAAAGTCTTCAATCGAGCATATATCAAAATTCGCGATTTGTTAATGAACGACGGGTAAACGACTTTCGCTTTAAACTTCGTAGTCGCACGAAAAAATGGATCGGGCAAAGGAACTCTGCTTGGTTTGAACACAGAAATACCAAGACTGATGTGTCATGGCAAAATTTTGCGGAATTCGCAACAAAGTAAACACTCTCATCAAAGAAGACAAGCAAAATTACCATCGCTTTCTATCTTTGAAAATGGAAGGAAATCCTAAATTGCTTTATCGGATTGTCAATGCTCGATCGAGCGTGAAACCAGGGGTGTTTCCTGTTCTTACTGACGATGGATTAACAGTCTCTGCAAAGGATACAGCTGATGCTCTCGCTCAATTTTATGCTAAAGTATTTAGTCCGTTAGCGATTCAATTGACTGAAGAATTACCGCCATCAACAGTGACGCAACAGCTGACTGAGATCGAGATAAATCCAGTGATTATACAACGACATTTGTGTCGAATGAACCCTAAGAAATCCCCTGGAGCGGATGGAATCACTCCGACTATACTAAAATCATGCGAACAGCAGCTGTGTGAACCTTTGTGTGAATTGTTTAAACATTCTCTAATTGAAGGAGTGGTGCCAACAGAGTGGAAGACAGGGGTAATTTCACCTATCTACAAAGGCGGTAGACGTTCAGATCCGGCAAACTACCGTCCTGTCACCCTACTTCCTGTGATATCCAAAGTTCTAGAGCGGATAGTGAAGAAAATATAGTTCATCACCTGGAATCACAAAATATGCTATCTGTAGCACAGCATGGTTTTCGTAAATCTCGCTCATGCTTGACAAATTTGTTGACGGTTTTAAATGACTGGACCCAAGCGGTTGACGGAGGAGCTAGCATCCACGCTTGTTATCTGGACATGTCTAAAGCTTTCGATCGAGTTGATCACTTTCGACTATTACAAAAGCTAAAGCAGATGGGTATCAGCGGACAGCTACTAATATGGCTTGAAAGTTACCTCAGTGGGCGTAAGGCGATCGTTCGAATCAACGGGGTACTATCACAGGCTATTGATGCCTCTAGTGGCGTACCGCAAGGTTCAGTCCTCGGGCCAGTACTTTTCTTGGCTTACATCAAAGACTTACCGGAGACGCTCGCATGCAAGGTGATTCTTTTCGCTGATGACATTAAACTTTGGACCCGGATAAAAACCATTGCGGACTGTGTACAGCTGCAACGTGATCTAGATGCTCTACACGAATGGTCTGTACGGAATAATTTGCCATTCAATATCCAAAAATGCAAGGTGCTGCAAATTGGTAAGCCATTCCAGTACCAGTATCACTTTGGGCAGACTTTTTTGAGCTGGACAGAATCGGAAAGGGATCTTGGAGTCTGGGTATGCGGCAGTCTGAAGAACAGCCTGTATTGTGAGATTATCTACAAGCGTGCTTCGAAGCTTCTAGGTATGCTGCGACGGATCTTCAAAACCTTCTCGCCTGGAACTTTGCCCACCATCATGAACGCCTATATAATTCAAACCATGGAACATGCATCACAAGCTTGGACTCCGTGGTTAAAAAAGGATATAATATTGCTTGACAAAATATACCATCGCGCAACCAAACTCGTAAGAGGTTTCCGTAAACTAGCGTACGAGGAACGATTGAAAAAACTGAGGCTCCCCACTCCCCTCCAAAGAAGCCTTCGAAGCGATGTGATACTGACATATAAAATATTGAATACCCCACATCATCCCTTAAAACATTTATTCGAATACCGTGATTCACGTCATACACGCAGCCACTCAGCGACACTGCAAATTCCCCACTCCCGTATCAGCTGTCGCCGATATTTTTATTGTGTACGTGTCTGTTTCCTTTGGAATTCCCTACCCGAAACTCTTGTCATCTCTCCCAGCATCGGAACGTTTATTCGAAATTTGGATACTTATTTGTTGCATAACGATTTGACGACACCTGCGTATTGATTCATGGTAACTATACAACTTGACTATACTTGACATTACATGTTTATTTTATACCTATTTCCTGAATGTATATTTACTATGATATGGTAATTGTGAAGCTATGTGCTTTTTGTGACCATACATTCTTGAATCTTGAATCTTGAATCTGCAGGAATTATGCTTGAATAACTTTTGTACACACTTCACCTGTTTTCAATGGATTCACGAAGAGAACAATGCTGCCTGATTGTTTCAACCCAGTCGGCGTAATCTCAGCAATTATCACCCTACTGTTTGTGTCACAGTATTTTTTCAAACTACGTGAGAAAATTCGCGGCCACGCATAGGTTTGAGTTGACTTTCAATCTGCTCACAAATTTGTCTGTTGGAAGTTTCGTTTAATGTTTGATGTTTCTGTTATGTTGACAGATCATATTTCATTTGATAGAAAATCGAGAGCTTTTTCAGTTAGATTTCCTGTTCGTGTTTGTGCTTTTAACTGTGTTGTCAAACGTTGCCTGTCAAATAATCTTCCTCACACTGTTGATCCAATTATCATGCATCCGATGATTACCCCATGCTGAAAATGCTTTTTTCAGTACAACAAATTGAATGACAATGGCTCTCTTAATATACAGATTTTTTGTGGTGTCCTGTAGGCTGTAATACTTTCTCAATGTTATCCGTCCACATTTGAGCCTTCTAAATTCACATATTAAATCAGCATCTGGACGAATGAAAGAATTTTGGTTGACATTTTATCACATTCGCGACGATCCTCTTGTGATAATTCAAAAATATTAGCTGATGGGATTTATCACATGGCTTATCCTAAAAAAGCAACGAGATGATCCTTTCAAACATTGTTTTCAGCGATGGTGAGCTCTGTATATACATTTATAGCAGTTTCATTTTAATTTTCAGCATTTGTTGGAGCTTTATTTTAACTTTTCTTGGTCTTAAAATTTTTTGTAGCTTTAGCTCGTCTAGTAATATGAATGCATAATTTTGAAAATTTCTGAGGCTCACAATCTATTTTCTTCGTTTTTATTAAATATAACGTGTGGAAATTCCAGTTTTTATCACATTGTCCTTCAAACCATATCTATTGCCTAATTTAATTAATAAAAGACTCGAATATACATTTGTTCCCCGCCTTGCTGATTTGATTTAAAGACGCGGTGGGCATTTTAAATCTTACAGTAAGAAATTCTGTCAACAATATTTTACAAATCCTCCCTATGCTTGTATGAACTAAATTAACGTTTATGCTTCAAATTCATTTAAACAAACAAAGCTATTTTATTCTCTAGTTCTCTTCGACCCAAAGACTGTTTTTAATCTTAATTTGTTTTGTTATTCTTGAATATTCAAGGTAATCTAAACATGATCAATAATTACCAAAATGTTTGCACAAACAATGTGTACAATCCTCAAGGTCACTTCTGTCGCGAAATTTTACGTTCACGAGAAAAAAGGTTCACAATATTTAATGAATGTTTCCAAACGAGAGAAATATTGGTATTGTAGCGGTAAGAATATTAAGTAGAATATTATATAAAAGAATAAAATAGAAGTCCTAAAATAACTCACCGAAAGCCAATGTGAGTTAAGTAAAAAAAAGATTGTGACTCGAAACCGTGGGAACTAGCTCCGCAAATAAAGTGAGAGCAGTTGTGTTAACGGGATGCCAATCGAGTTGATAACGGGTGGGGTGTGATCTGACGGACAATGGATGGGATGAAACATGGAAGATAGTTTAAGGAATGCAGGCTTCAAACAATCAATCAAGAATGTATCACGGTGGCATCCGATGTCTAATACGACGCGTTTAACTTGACTTGAGGTTAGTTGATGTGGACAATGAAAACCTGTTTGTAATGATATGATCATGGTGTCACGACCCAAAAAGACGAAATCGCACGTACGTAAGTCAGGGTGTTTGTGGATTTACCCTGGGGAACGTGTACATAATCCAAGAAGTACAAATGGAAGGTTTTCTGTCTACTTTCTTCGGTCAAATTGACACGACGAAGCGGCTCTCAACTGACTATGAAATTTTTCAACCTTACCGATAACAGATGGATGATAGGCAGTAGTGAAAATATATTGACAACCGGAGAATTTCGATAATCATGAAAGAAAGAAGACTGAAATTTAGCTCCGTGATCGGTTGTAACGACAGCAGTACGGTGAAGTTTACTAACCATTGCTGAACGAAAGCAAGAGTGACGGAAAAATCTACCAGATTATGTTGTAAACTCACCAAATCAGCAGATTTTCAAGAGAAGTCTTGATGCCTTTTTGACACATAAACCCGTGCATCGAAGCAAACTATACATCTTAACACCATGTACCTACACTTGTCATCCCAACAATCAAAAACAATTTCTGCCCTTTGGATTTTTACCTGATTCTTGAACTCTTCAGTAAGAAACCAATCCCATTTTCGTTTGTTATATTATTCGTATTTCCCATGTTGTTCTGTGGGTTTTGTAATGCTTTTTGTGCTTTTTAGACCACTAAAATTGAATTGAATTGAATTGGATCCTGAAGTAATAGCAGAACTAGGAACGGCGATAGAGCTTCGTGTATGTCGGTTGATAGAAATCGAATAAATGTACAATTGCTTAGAGAAAATAAAGGGCTAACTAATTCCCAATGAACAGGTGCAAATCTGGCTTCGGAATGTGAAAATGTACAGGAGTGTTAGTTTTATGTTGATGAATATTACCACGTTGGCTTTGAATGCAGCATCTTTCCCACTGGCGAATATACTTAGCCATGTCAGGCCAAACAATACAAGAGAACACGTTTTGGCAGCGGTGGGTGCTTCTCTGCAGCTTTCCACCGAAAGAAATTCTGGACGCTCGATTGGCTTGTTAGCCACATACTGTCCTGTGCAAACTGAACTGAACTGAACTGAAAATCATCTGTATAGTTGTACAAATTCAATGACGAGAAATGGAATGCAAATGATCACAAATGATTAAACGAAAAGAAAGAGTATTAAAAGGGAGTTTGATATTATTAGATGTGCCGCACAAAATAAACTTTCTAGAAAATGTATGAGCATTGCAGTCATGTTGATGGATGGGATGAAGTCGGTTTCTAACTACAAGTCTACCTGAATTTGCTCTTCGGCATCACGACTTGTGTAAGCCAGCATAATAGCATTAAAGTCAGGGTGTGACAGCAAGTCTGCAACAACAACAACAACAGAATTTCCGGATATTTGACGGAGATCTGTGGTAAATTACGAGATGTAATCTAGCTGACGGATTCCAAGTGGAGAATGCTTGTCAGGTCAAAATGCATATACCAGGGCCTTGTGGTCCTATAGCAATGTGAAATTACGAACTTCTAAGAGATGTTGAAAATATGGGATAGCGAGTTATATGGCGAGGATTTTCTGGCCAAGAGCATTCTATTTTGATTTTACAGATGAATACTGCTGATAAAAGACAATTTTTAAGGATAATATTGTACAACTTGTTGGAAGACAGTGTAAGCTGCAAAGTTGGATGAATCGGTAGTTGAAACAAGACAGGTGTGAGGATCAGTGTTGCGATAAATACAGGCAGTTGCATTGTTAATTAATGCTTTTGCGGATTCGAATGCAGAAAGTGCTACGAAGTCTAAAGATATTATTTTTAATTCATGCAATTGGTTGGTTAGGGAACTGAGCAACTTCAAACAATGAGGTAAAAATTCACGGCAATAGTTATTCATACCAGGGAAACTTTGCATCTGTTGAACGGATGTGTGCGTATGGAAATACTTATTCAAAGTGAACTTAAAAGCACGAAGGGTGTTAATATGTGTATCGATGTGATATTCAAGAATCTCAAAAGAACTAGCACCAAACAGATAGTGGGAAGTGTTCATTGAATGAATAAAATCAGAAAAAGGTTCAAAAACATCAGATAGATAGAATTTATTTTCAACTGAAGAGTAACTCGAAATTAAAACCTGATCCATATAGACAAAAATGAAATCAAGACCTTTGATTATATGATCCATAAAACGCTAAAAATATCTGCGCCGCCTTACGTGGGTAGAACGGCATACTAGTGAATTCGAGGATATCAAAAAAGTAGTGATCTGAGTTCTGTTGATTTGGCAATTAGCACCTGGAATGTGACGATAAGTATGACGCACAAGTATGATTTTGAAAAAAGCGGTATAACCATACAGATTGGAGGAAGCGAAATGGAATAATGGTGTTGAATGGTTTGAGCGTTCAAAGAACGGAAACTATTCTATCTACTCCAATCACCAATAGATTTCTTCGAAACAAGATGAAGAGGTGATAACCAGGTGCAATTATAAGAGAGAAATATTCCGAGTTGTAATATGTGTTCAAATTCGGCCTTTGTCGCTTTGATTTTAGTAGGAGCTAAACGGCCTAGTCCTGTTGAAACAAGTAAAGGTTTAGTAACCTTTGAGTGAACCACATCGTGTTTGAAATTAATGGACTCGAATGGTAAAAATGTCAATTGAGGAAATTTGTCAAAGATATCCCTGAAGGGACTGGATTCAACTGGAGAAGTTGAATGAATACCAATTGAGTAAAGAGTGCATGGTTTGTAAACACAAGATGAGCTGCGATGCTATCTAGCAGTTTTCTGTCTTTAGGATCGAAGATGAGACCAAAAAATGACAAAACATCAGCCTTAATGATTGGACGTTAGACATCGGCAATGAAAACATTTGATTGAATGGGCGCTGAATGCTACGAGCCAAATGTAGGTGATTCGCGACGCTTCCATTGGGAGTCCTTAGAGAAAGGACGTTGCACGAGCATTGCCGTTCTCTAAATGGAGGATGGATCTTCACTGATAGCGGCTTTCATGTCAGTAACGGAACAAAGGCAACCTAACCGGTCAAAAACAAACACAGGCGACTTTGGAAAGAATCGCCAACTGCAGACTTTGTCTTCATTGTATAGCTCGAGAGTTTCCTGATTGATAGCTAGTCAGAAGATCAGCACAAGTCTCGTTGTTCTTGCGTGCGGTATCACCGTAACGTTTATGTTACCAAATTTATGTTGTTTGCTGAATTAGCGAATTAGCTGATTTATCTGAACTTCAGTATTCATGATTCTTCAATCCACTTTTGTATTGCAACCACTTGGCTCAGTAGTAATGGGAACTAGTCGATTGAGATTGGGTGAACTAACAAGCAAGTAATTAATTGAATATTCTAAATCACACATTATAAATATTGATATCAATACTGCATTTCTGACTCCGAATTCAGTAGTTCGAAATTACGGGTGTACAAAATTTTAGCCGTCAGAATATTTAGTAATGCTAGCTGCAATATTGTATGAAAGAATGAATAAGAAAGTCTAAATAGCTCACCAAAGGCCAATATGTTTTGAGTAAAAGGATTGTGAAAGAAAAACTAGGTTACTGGTTCTCCACGATATAGAAGATTTTGAGGCCAAACAATAATCCACAAATAGGGTAGATTTAATTTGTTTATATAAGGTTCAGAACAAATGAAATTTTGAGTAACGAATAAAGTTGGTGTTGTTTCTTTCTGTTCCGTCAATATCGTTTCCACACTGTTTTTCTGACCTGTTATTATCCTAATGTTTTATGAACCCTTTTGCTTATTTCGACCTTGATTTGTTGCGCACAATTCGTCGTAATCTCGATCGTGTGGAACATTCGGACATTTGAACTTAACTTTGCTTTTGACTCATGTACGTAACTTGGTACGTACTCGATATTGTTTTGACATTGACCTGGATTTTTACTCGGTTTACCCCAATAATTGAGGTATGTTTTTACTATATTTGATTGTCTCAATACAGTACCGCTTTTATAGACAAATCCTCGTTGGGTTCTGATGTACCTGGGGATTTTGCGCGTCACTCAACTTGGGACGTTTCATTGATTGTCAAATACAATCAAAGGTTGGTTGGCTAAAATGGATTTGTTTCCGTCTCCGTTAATGATTCTCACAGTACACATATTCACAGCAATCAGTCCAGACAGTCCAGATAAACTCAGCTCATCGATCTGCAGTGATACCGTCTGTCACACAAAAATGTGATATTCTACAGAAAAGCAAAGCTCTCGCAGCCTTTTCTGTATGAATACCAGTGATCGGCGCGGCATTTAAAAAGCGATTATACTGGACATACATGTCAGAATGTAAGTGAATTCATCTGATGGACGAAATGCTCCAAGTATATAAGGATGTATATAAAGAATACCGGAAAAATCTTACCAAGATGATATATAGTATATTTGTGTATATTGATTTGCTGGCAGATGAGAAATGGTGTGATACTATTCGTTACTCGGCCGAGTATGAAAAGTCGTAGAAGGAGTTATCAGACGATCAATGGCGTCAAAAAAACAGTGAAAGTAACACGGTTGCTCACACCCGAGGTATAAAGAAATCACAGATTCGAAAAGATGAGAATGCATGATGAACGGCTAGTTTGTTTTCCGTAGGTTTATCAGTAACAACAAATAGCATGATTAAATAACATTTTCAACTAATAGTTGTGTGTTACATACGGAACATGCGCTTTTCCCAGTTTTTTAGGAGCTTTGGCGATAAACAGAGTTAAACAGGAACGCGATATCTTAAACATTACTCTTGTCCACTTTTGATGAAGGGAAGAATCGTTTAACGCTACGCACAGCGTTTCGTCTATGCCAGCACCAGGCGATCGCTTCAGACCGTTAAAGATTGTGTTAGACTCCGCTGAGCAAGTGAACTAACTGTTGAACAGGGGTTACTGGTTGAAGGGTAGTGAACTTCGACTCCTGCTTGATCTCTCTTCAGAGGATCTTGTGAAAATGCGAAAAGCTACTACGGCGATTAGCGATCGCAGAGTCACAGGTGAAACAAACTTGTGCATTGTGGATTTTCGGCTTTCTAGAATGAGGCCTAAGGTTTGTTGTGAGCCTCTGATGATAGGTATTTGAAGGGATCTGGATCTTCTAAAATGATATATTTTAACGCGAAGAGCTTAAGAAACATAGTGAGCGGATTGGACATGCTCCTCCTGCGATCATTGCGGTGATGGAAAACTGGCTATCACCTTAGCACGATGATCCTTGATACAAATACACTGATGTCACCGATCTGTACGTATGGTAGATCTTCAAACTGCTTAATAATTAGCGATTTCAATGGTCCTAGCATTGATTGGTCTTTGTTGGAGGAAGTTTCGAGGTAATTCGAGCAGGATTTATTGGACGCCGTAGTTGATGTGGATCTCGTGTAGCACGATTCCCATCCGACAAAAGTAGGACACACTTGGTGCGAGTCCATTTTGGACTTGGTATTCACTTCAACGCAGTCCGATATTACTTAGCTTCTTACTGAAGCTCTATTACGTTGTATTGATGATGCCAACTTGACTTTTATTTGAAAACGTAACATTGGCTGGTCAGCAGATCCTTTTCTCTGAAGGAATTTTTGGAATGCAGACGCTGATAGATTAAGGGGTGTTGCGTCATCACTCGATTGGTATTTCGATCAATCAGCTGTGGTTGAATATTGTTGGCTGGTGATCTGGGATAATATCTGGACAGTTATTAACTTTGATGTTCCGTTGACCACACGTCGTTGTAATGCGAAAGTTCATTCTTGGTTTGACAAGAATGTTCAGAAACTTTTGTGGCTACGTCAAAGTATGAGGTCGATAATCATGAGCCGAAAAACCTCCACTGACTACGACGATTATCGGCAAGCAAGAAACCTCGGCATGACATTGAAACGCAGAAAACTTTTCTTGTAAGAGCAGCGATTGGTTGACGAGTTTACTCGTGCACCAAAACGGCTATTCGCTTACATTCGTCGCCGCACAAAGGCATATCCATAATATGACAGAAAATAATGGGGTAGACATTACTGAGGATGGTTTGAAAACTGAAGCCATGTTTGAGCAATATGCCTACGGGTAGTGTCTCGAAGACAGTTATTCCGTTCTGCTTCTAAGTGCAGTGAGGTCCATTCTGAACTTGATGTAGTTGTAGAGACTGTTAGACTGCTATTAGAGCAGTTAGATTATAGTTGTCCCGCTATATACAGGCCAGTCACACTGACTTATGTGATCCGAAAATTTTAGAGAAGTTGATCAAGAGGAAAATAGAGCACTTTCTGTTCCGGTACAGGCTTGGTGTCCACAATAACATGGATTCACTAAAAATCGCTTATGCGTAAGTAATCTGCTCCTGATGCGAGAATGTTGCTTTGACTGATTCTGGTCAGGCAGTCAATTTCATTTTTATCGACTTCAGTAAGGCGTTCGAACGCGTGCTCCACCCTGAATTGCTCGTCAAGCTGGAAGGTCTAGGTATTCAATTGTGTCTTCTTAGGTTGACCGAGTTATTCATTTCAGGGCGGTCAAACCGCGTAGAGGTGAACGGAGTTTTGTCTTCAGAGATGATAGCAAGATCATTGTTGTTCAAAATTTTCTTGAATGACATTTCGGGCGCGGTAGCCATCGATCGTCTTTTATTCACAGATGATCTGAAACTGTTGGCTTATGTCAGTTCCTGCGATGGCCAGAAGCAACTGCAACAAGCTGTTGATGACTTAGTCAGCTTGAGACGTCGCTGGTCAATGCCTATAAATGAGGTCAAGGCAGTCGTCATGCGCATATACTCTGATGACACTGCTGGTGAATACTTTATGGGAAGTTAGCCTGTTAGAGCGGTGAAGGTTGAGAAAGACTTTGGGATTTTAGTTATAGATTCCCTGAAGTCGAAGATTGACACTTGTTGGAAAATAAACAGCGTTACCAGGATGCTCTGAAAGATTTGGTGTTCATTTGCGATCATTAAACCGCGAATGTTTCGGACACATTTCTCTGCTTATTTCCGTCCTCTGTTAGAATATGGGCTACCCGTTGCATTTCCTCAGTCTAAAGGCGAATGCGAATTCTTGGAGAGAGTGTGGTAGTTCAGGCTACGTGAAATTACAGTATGCGTATAAAATGTAAAAAGGTAACCACTCACAATAATTCTTCAATTGAAATGAAAGCGATTCACCCCGGCTTGGCAATTGACTACTTCGGTCCAGACGTCGAATTATTATCACAGAAGCAACCGCGGTAATTCCAAGAATTAGGTGCGGCTGAAATATGGAGCGGTCCTTTTATAGCAAGCAAGCAATCTTTCCACAATCCACAGTCAGATTTCTAAGCACGCAGTACGGGTATCAAAGGAGATGAGAAGGGCAACTCCGAGCGGACGAAATATTATATTCGTAAAATACGGGTACAATTCAAAAAGTGTTAATTGATTGATACAAACAAAAATGTTTACAGAAAAATGCCATAGTACTCCCCCTAGAGCGTCGGGTCTAAAGAAGACGCTCGAAGAAATCGTTAGACTGTAAAGTCATCAAACTTTGATGGAAAATGGACTCTACCACCAGATCGGGTTTGCTTGTTAGGGTCAGTTTGTTTGATACACGGGGGTAAAGGGGGTTTCCTTGAGGGATCGGGAGTACCGTTGAGCTTCGGTTTGGGGGATGGAGGGACATAATCTTGAGGAGAAACGATCGGGGTGTTTTCTTTCGCCAATGGTGCCGGTTCGACTTAGGCTCCTTTCAAACGATCGACACTGACGGTCTCGTGTGTTCCGTTGCGGCCAATAACGAAGTATTTTGAATACCTGTTGATTACCTTGTACGGGCCAGTGTATGGCGGCTGTAGCGGTTGACGTACATGATTTACCCGCACAAACACAAAGTCGCAAGCATTCAAGTCAGGTTGAATGTAGCAGGGTTGAGCATGCTGTCATGTTGGAGTAGCTCGTAAGTTTTTCATGAAGCTGCGAAGGCGGCTGACATATTGTGGCACGGAAATGTCCAATGATGAGTCGGAAAATGTCAGCAATTCGCCTGGAGGGGTAAGTGTACTACCGTACACCATTTCGGCAGCTGAACACCTTAGGTCTTCTTTCACTGTGGTACTTATACCAAGAAGTACTAAGGGTAGTGTCTCGGACTAACGTTCAGTATTCCCATGACACATGAGTGCGACTTTCAGTTAGCGGTGAAATCTTTCGACTAAGCCGTTCGAAAAAGGGTGGTAGTCTGTAGTCTGAATGTGTTTCGTACCGAGCATGTTGTTCCGTTCCTTGAAAAGCGTTAATTATAATTGGGAACCTCTGTCAGTAGTGATGTTATTTGGTACGCCAAGATTACTGATCCAGTGCTAAACAAAAGCTTTAGCAACAGTTTCTGCACTGATGTCAGGGATTGCAACTGCAATTGGCCAAGGCGTAAAACGATCAAAGCAGCCAAGTATGTAGCAACATCCGTTAGAGACTGCTAGTGGGCCGACGAGATCCAAATGCACGTGTTGGAAACGTTCAGTAACTGGTGGAAACCTACCATGGTAGCTGATAGTGAGTCGTTGAACCTTGATTTGTTGACATTGCAAGCAACTTTTTGTTCAAAGTTTTATGTCTTTATGCATGTCAGGCCAGAGGTATCGAGAACTGATTTATTGTCGTGTCGCTCTTACTCCAGGATGTGAAAAACCATGCAAGAGTTCAAAAATTCTACGTCTCATGTCTGAGGGGACGATCGGACGCGCTTTTCCTGTTGCCATGTCACAAACCAGGTAATGTGGAGAATCGGGTATCGGGATTCGGCGGATTTCTCCCATCTCTGAACTTAGTACCGGAGCAGATTGCAAGCAGCTCGATGGCACTCAGTTGAATTCGAGGAAACGTATCCGCCAATGTGTAACGAATGTCGCTCGTGAATTAAGAGATGTAGTCTAATTGACGGATCTCTCGTGGTGAATAACGAATGGAAGTTGTGGCGAGTGCAAACGTTAGCGGTTTGTGGTCGGTATAAACCGTGAAACTGCGACCTCCGAGTGAATGCCGGAAATGGCGAATGGAATAATACACAGCGAGAAGCTCGCGACCAAAGGTACTAAATCGTGTCTGCGCTGGCTTTAGTCGGCGTTGGAAGAAGGCTAGGGGTCTAATCGTGTTATTGACCTCTTGTTGGAGTACTGCGCCTGCCGCTTCGTTTGATGCATCGGTAACAAGCGACAAGCGAGCATCTGTCTCAGCTGATATATAAGTCAGAGTTGTCGCCTGCTCAAGGGCGGATTTAAGCACGTCAAAAGCTTCGATCGCTTGTGGATTCATTGAAACATCTCTTTCTTTGCAGCGAAGTAAATCTGTAAGCGGTTGAGCTTACTTCGTGCAATGGGGAATGAATCGTCTGTAGTAGTTGACTAGGCCCAAAAATCGACGCAACTGGCGGATTGAACTCGGGGATGGATAATCGCGGGTGGCAGAGACTTTCTGTTCAACAGGTTTAATTCCGGTGGAATCGATGCGGTGACCGAGAATGTCTAGTGTTTCCACATGAAAGATGCATTTATCTGGATTCACGACAATACCATACTGAGATAGGCGCCGAAAAATCTCTCGAAGATGCTCAACATGTTCTGTCGATGTGTTGCTAGCAATTAGCACGTCATCAATATAAACGTATACGAAGGGCAATCCCTTAAATACTTGATCCATAAAACGCTGTAGAGTTTCTGCGGCATTTCGGAGACCAAATGGCATTGGTACGAATTCATATAAGCCAAATGATGTCGTGACAGCTGTTCTAAGGATATCTTCCTTCTCAACGGGGATTTGGTGACAGGCGCGTACTATGTCAAGATTCGAGAACACGGTTTTTCCGTTTAGAGACGCCGTAAAATCGTGGATGTGTGGAATCAGGTAACGGTCTGTTACCGTAATGCGATTGAATTCCCTATGATCTCCGCATGGACGCAAAGTATCTGCAGAACTTTTTTCGAACATATGTAGGGGAGAAGCCCATGGTATGGTCGACGGGCGAATGATTCCTAGCTACAACATATCTTCAAACTCTTGTTTGGCGATCGCCAGTTTGTTTGGAGCTAGTGTACGTGGTTTGGCAAAAACTGGAGGGCCATCTGTGACAATGTGGTGTTCGACCTGGTGTTTGACCACATTTGTGAATGACCGTGGATTGAATATCTCCGCAAACTGGACTAGGAGTTCCATACATGTCTAGTTGACGAGTGGAGTCAAAACTCGAATAGACTGTATGGGTGTGTAATGGTATTTGGCCATTGAATTTAACTTCGTGGTGTTATCAATAGGTGGAAATTAGACAAAAATCTGCACCTAAAATCGGAGTTTTTACGTCTGCAATGGTAAACACCCATTGGAACGATCTTCGCAAGCCCAGGTCTACCGCGAGGGACCGATGACCATAAGCGGCTATCCGAGTACCGTTGGCCGCCTGAAGGGTCAATCCCGACGGAAACTTGCGTTCGGTTTCTTTAGGTGAGATGACGCTGGAGTTCCGCACCGGTGTCTACCAGAAAACGCAATTGTTGTCAGAGATATAGAGGAGACGGCTAAGTTTGTCGCCAATCAGTTCAGCCGTTCCTACTGCCTGGCATAATCGTTTCCCTGCTCGTTAGATTATGGCATTTTTCTGTAAACATTTTTATTTGTATCAATCAATAAACACTTTTTTGAATTTTACCCGGATTTTACGAATATAAAATTTCGTCC
>JACCGJ010005634.1:0-17403 GCA_013407085.1 Atriophallophorus winterbourni
GTGCTTGGAAAAAATCATTCGGCACCAGGTATGTAAACATTTGGTAGCCAATTCCTTAATATCCGATGCCTAGCACGGAAACTGGAAATGAAGGTCCTGCCTAAACAATCTTCATACTTTCTTGATGAAGTGACATTACGCCTCGATGAAGGGAGAGCAGTCGAAGTATGCTATCTTTATTTTAAAAAGGCATTTGACTCAGTGAACCATAGGTACCTTCTTCACAAAACTAAGTATGTCTATCGTCACACGTGAACTACAACGATGTTTAGACATCTTCCAAATTAATCGCACTAACTATGTCAGCATTGCAGGGGTGTGCTCGGAAGAATAACTGATTCTCAGTGGAGTGCCTCACGGCTCGGTGCTTGGTCCATTAATTTTTCTCATTTTTGTAAACGACCTGGCAGCCTGCTTGATTTCACGCTGCTTCCTGTTTGCTGATGATGTTAAGATCCTAGGACTCGCTAGTAGAGATACGTTTATTTGTGATTTACAAAAAGTGATCGAGTGGACAAAGACCTGGGATTTGCCACTAAACTTGGGGAAGAGCTGTGTTCTGACGACTGATTTAGCGACAACCCAACTAGAAGTCGCCGAAGAAACTATCAGAATAGCTGCTGCTCTGAATGTCAAGGATTTCGGCATTACTATAGCAGGCGATTTTAAATGGGCTACTTAATGTGCCGGAGCTGCAAACAAGGCTCTAACAGAATTGTTCAGAATTCGCTCAGCGTTATCTTGCCAAAAACCTTCAATCTTCATTCCCTTATACAAAGTAGTCGTGCGACCTTACTTGGAATACTGCGTTCAATCCTGGACACCGTACTCAAAATAGATAAAGCATGCCTCGAAAGGGTCCAGCGCCTTACGACTAGGATGGTTGAGGGTCAGACAGGTATAACCAGAGTCTAGACTCAAGAACCTCGGTTTTTTCTCACTGAAGAGACGGCGGCTGCGAGGTGACCTAATAGAAGTTTTTTAAAATTCTAAAGGGTCTTATTGGTGATAATATTACTGAAATCCTTGAACTTGCCCTTAAAGCAGCAACAAGGGGTAATTCTCTGAAACGTCTTAAAAATAGGCCGAGGTTGCTGGCACGTGAGCACTTTTTCAGCAACCTTGTGGTCAACTTATGGAACAAGCTCCCAGATTGTATAGTAAGCCTCCCAAATGATTTGAGCTTTAAAAGGGAATTAGACGTTAAATGGTCTATCATATTTCAGCAAATTGTCTAATAAAAAAGCTTAAAAACGATGAAAAACTTATTGTTACATTTTTGATCTTATAACTGTCTAGGCATGGGCAACCTGACAGCATATTAGCCCACATGCAGTTTATGACTGTGCTTCATTTTGCCTCGACTGGGCTAATGATTTCATGCACCATACATTGTTCACGCATATTATTGCATTGTTTCCTGAATAGTTGACCTCAGCGTGCTGGTGAAGAGAAACCCCATCTTACTTTCCAGATATTCAGAAACAAGAACGTGTGAAAAGTACGAACTGTATACTCCATATCGAAGTGCCGGGTGCTCAGCCGCATACCTTTGAAGGAAATCTGGGCGCGTGATTGGATCTTATCAACCTTCAGCCGTGTGCAACTTGAACTTGAACTTGAACTTAAACTTGAACCATTGGCGCCCGGTTTGAATTTTGCGTACACTGCTCAAATTTTCGGAATTCATTCATTTCGTGAGTTAATCGATTAAATGTGCCAAATGATACAAACGTTTTTGCTTCGCCTCTAATCTTGCTGCAAGGAAACGGTTTTTAAAGGTATAGAATGCGACGTGTGCCAGCGTTGGTCACATCCCAGATGATCTGGACTATCGCCAACTCACTTTAAGTTTTATGCAGTTCATCGATGGCTTAAATCGCTATGCGCACACTGCATAAAGTCCGTAGAAACTTTGTTTGGGGAGCGAAAGCTCCTTGAGTAACGTCAGCGTTCTCTTCCACCTTCCTCTCCGGAGCCCGAAACCTTTGCTGAAGAATGGTATGTTATGGCATGAAGGCACAAGCCTGATCCAGGCAAAGTGGCGCACAATCGGAGACTGCACGTGGGCTAAGATACTGAAGTAGAAGAAGAAGAAGAAGAATGACTTTTTTTGTATGTGGTCCCGTCTCCATCCAGCCAGCATAACATTCCCCTGAGACCACTGACGACGAAACCATCGCCATTCTCCTGTCCTCCAAATACTCCCTGGAAGCAAGTTACGGCGAATCGGGGTGGTCATTCTAGCCCAACAAAGGAGTCGGTAGTCAATAGTATATTATGGTACAAAAAGCTATGAGCTTAAAGTATAACCATAAGGTAGTCAATACAGGGGGTCGGGTTGAATTCAACAGGTTCGGTGTCGTTATCCAAAGTTCCGGAAAGGGTGGTTTTATTTGTAACATAACAGTCAATGCAGGAGGAGATGAATCGGCGTAGTTCCGTATCTGGAATGAAGAGGAAAGTGGGTGCAGTATCGGGAAGAAGGAAAAGAGAAAATTCATGAAACTTGTGGAGAAAAATAGAGATAAGCGTCAAGTCGCTCTTTAAAAATGGAGAGTGATTATGAAGTTACGACAAACTGGTTGATAATTCCAAACAGGCGGAGCACGGACAGAAAAGAAAAAAATTACGGCAGTTCAACCGACTGGGCTGATGTGCCCGCTTGAAGACATTCCCCCTGGTTGTGGAACTCGGTGCTATCAAATGCAGTCCATGGCACGAGTGTTTGTTCTCCTTAAGGATCTAGAAAACCAGTATCATATCCCCTCGGGTGCGATGGTAACTCATCGGGAACACGTTGAGCTGCTGGAGGCGGTTTTCATAATTCAACAAACTGAGTCCTTTGACGAGTTTTGTGAATCTTTGTTGATCCTGCTCTAGAACGTGGTGATCACGCTATACCCATGGAGACCAAACGGATACCGCTTATTCGAGGTGGGGGATGATGTACGCGTGTAAGAGAGTAAAAAAGGGCGGTAAAAAACCCGAAGACCCTTTTGACGAGCCCTACGTTGCGATTGGCGACTGAGGATGCGATGGAACATTGAGCTGAGCACCCAATATCACTTTGAAACAATACGACGAGGTCTTTTCTGGCATACACGGAAAGTTCGGGGTCCCCTAGCTTGTATCTAGGTTCGCCAGAGTGACGAATGCCAAGAGATCGGCATTTTCGTGGCTTGAAAGGGAGCTGGTTCGACAGATTTGCGCACTCGTCCGTTAAGCCCACAATTTGCTAGTTGTGGTTGCTGAGCTGCAAGTTAGAAACCAAAGTAGCTCAACACGGTCGAAAAGTGTCTTAATCTTGACGCATGTTGAGCCTTTCATTTAAGATTCAAAGATTCGTAAGGAAAGGAACCGCAGGATGATCATCAACCTACTCCGTGATTCAGGCATGTACCCTACTATTCCACCGAAGCGAGTTCACCGGATCGGTAATTGGAGAGGTGGCCAAACGACGCATCTACCAGATCACCGGGGCCATTTGTAGTCGAATTCGCAAAGTAGTGCAATCGCGACTACTTTATTTTAAAAGCTGAAAATCTTCACTTTGTTCAGGGTAAGTGCGTGTTGCAACCTGACATACCACCCCACAAGAAAAATTCTAGCCCAATTGAACCTAGAAAGTCGAAGTTAAGAGTAAATCGTAGCTCACCGTATTTGCTCCCGATGCGAAACTCAGTAAATGACAGTAATGTGACGGTGACGCTATCTCAAGAAAATTGTACTCCAACGCCACCGTCGCGCTACATCATTTAGAGGATGATTCGTGGTTGAGCTGCAGTGACTCAGACCACGAAGATGACACTCAATGCCAGGAATTGTCATCCGTTTCAAAAACGAATGCTCTATCTCCTGATGAAATAAAGCCTTAAAAAAACGCGAAGCAGCCTCGGGTACTACGCCCGAGGACAAAGAGCTCTTAAATAGCCTTAACACCAGGTGTCCGGCCCCATGTAATAGTGCTCTTCTCTTCTATACAAGCACTTGTAGCATTAGAAATAAATGGAGTGAACTGCTCGGCAGATTTGACGACACCTACTACAAAATTGTGGGTGTCACGGAACCATGGTTGTCTCATGATGACCATGTACCAGCTGATACATGTTTTAAGAATGCCTACTCACCGCTTACCGTACAGCGCCTTATTCACAGAGCCTGGCAGAAGCTGGGAGAAACAATCGGGTGGCCAGTCTATGACGTCGCGCGTTGGGATGAGGAAACTCACCGTAGCGCTAGGCTCATTTAGCATATTCGTTTGCCGGGGCTGGGTCCAAAAGCTCCACCTAATATTTGGCATGAACTCACACACAAGCCTGATCCAGGCAAAGTGCCGCTGGAAACCTTACGAGATATGACTGCAAACCGAAGTCAGTGGCGGCAGTGTATTTTATTATGTGTGTCATAATTTTTTATCCGGTATTATTTTATATAGAAAACATAAAACGACAAATTCGCATGCACTGAAACTACAAAAACAAGCTGCTTTTTGCGCATTTGCTTTTGCATACCCCGCTTGCCTGCTTTCCCTTTTTTCACGCGCTTGCTTATCTGCTTTTCCTGCTTCATATTGCTTGGCACTTTGTCTGACTCCAGACTTGTGCTTCATGATGATGATGATGATGCAATAGCTGACAGTTTTAGCGCCGTAAGAAGCGATCGAGCTTTTGGTAAGCTGGTAAGTGGGGCGCTGCTCCTTATTGAGCATGCTATTGCTTTTGAGAAAGTATTTCTCTGTCTATGATGAACATGCAGATAATATCTACCTTGCTCATGCATGGATGCACGCGTATAGTGGTAAGTTGCGTCTACCGTAGTCCAAACACCAGTTTTGAAGAAGATGTTCTTTTTGCAAATCAAGCTTTCGTCCCATTTAGCCATAGCACCACGTTTTGTAATCTTCGGTGATTTTAATCACTTGAAAATAAACTGGTAGTATCAAACTTTGCATTCTCCAGGGAACGCGAACGACTTTCTGAACTGGCTACACTCCCATGCACGGATGTGCAATCCTGCAGCATTTGTGTGCTGTACGGCTAACATCGTGCTAAATTGATTGGCCAACGGTAATGAGCTGCATGCTGAAACACGCTGGAGTCTCACTAACATTTCTATTTCTATTTCCCCCGTCATATCCGTCTAGGCCTGGGAAACCTGACAGTATCTTAGTCCACGTGCGGGCTCTGACTGTGCGCCACTTTGCCTGGATCAGACTTGTGCTTTCATACCATACCATGCGCTTCACCAACACGTAAACAAAACATCTAATCTCGACCTAGTTATTTTAACGGCTGAAAGCGGTATAGAAAATTTGGTCTTCCTGCCACCGTTAGGAAAGAGCGACCATGTAGTTGTAGCCTGCGAGTTACTGTTGTCTTTTGTTAAACCCACACTTGAGTTCTCTCGATGCTTTCATAAGTTCAACCCTGCTGCTCGTCTGCAGGCAGCAGCGCTACTTTCATGGCAAAACATAGACCATATTAAAGAGATGTGGGGGCAGATCAAGAAAAATACCTTCAAATTCAGGAATCGATTCGCTCTCTCTACCCGTTCACACAAAAGGGTAAAACCTCAATTGTGGTTAGCCATCAGTCTCCCGTCACGTACGTCCACCGTGGACGCACGATGGATACGTACAAGCTTGTTCCCGATGTGATTTGGGCCCGTTACAAAGAAGCGCGAAATATAACTGTTTCCAAGATACGTGCAGCAAAGATCTCTTTCGAAATGAGACTCGCTCAAGAGGCCAATACTCATCCGAAGCGATGCTACAGCTACGTTGAATCAAAGACTCAACACGAAACGGAGTAGGTACCTTGAGAAGCGACGATAACTCTGTCGTCATTACAAGCTTAGAAAAGGCTCACTTGTTTTCCTTGCATTTTCAAAGCATGTAACGTCGAGATGATAACTCGAATGTCTCTGCGCCATCGCTTCAGTGTGCACTCACTGAACGCCCTCTCTGCATCGACCTTACATTCGAAGTACACAAGACTATATTGGCCAGTCGAGCATACAACAAGTCGACAGGGCCCGATAACATTCATCCACGAATGATCAGACTGCTAGCTCCTAGATTAGCTGCGCCGATCACAGAACTTTTTAGAACATCCCTCAGACAGGACACCCTTACTTTGAACTGGGGAACAGCCGCTGTAGTGCTTATCCATAAGGAAGTAGCTTCTTCGGCGGTCAAAAATTACCGCCCGGTTAGCCTCACTAATGTACTATATACGGTTATGAAGAGGTTGATCCGCAACAAAATTTGTGGATACCTAGCTAAACATTCTCTACTGAATGCTGCACAACACGGATTCCTAAAAGGTAGATCAAGTCTGATTAACATGTGCTTTCTAAACGAGGTCACTAAGAGGATGTATGATGGTATAGCGGTAGAAGACTTCTATCTCGACTTTAGTAAGGCTTTTGATTCAGTCAGTTCTCAAACTCTCAGCCACCGGAGTATCAAGAGATCTACTTGGCTGGAATCGCACATTCCTTAGTGACCGTTCCTTTACTGTCATGGTAGACGAATGGTGGCAAGTGCCCTTTCCGGAGCATTATCCTTAAGATTAAATCCATCCCTATTGATTGGCAAAAACAACAAAATTATTGGGAAAATCTTTTTAAAACACAAAAAGCGTTTCCTTTCCATTTGTTCGTTTTTGGGGAAATTAACTGCGGTCCATCGTCTTTTCATTCGATTGGACGTGCAACGTGCATTAACTCTCACCTTTCGGTGACGAGACCTCTCCCATCTTCCATTCACGGTGACACGCCTGTGGCGGTTGTTTTCAAGCACACCCAAAAGAATCTCAGCACTCGTTTCGACTTTGTCGACTATCGCCCTGCGATACTGATACTGATTCTAACGTCTGTTTAACGCGAATATTACGTTCTTCGGATGAATGATCTACACCGTTTGGAGACAAAGCCTAATTGTAAGGCTTTAGTTAACTAGAAAGTTGTAACAAGATTAGAAATTCCAGTTGAATTTGTTACAACCAAGAAAAGTTACATTTAACAGATGATCCAATCAAGATTAAGATTGCCTAATCGCAACTCATCTACCGCGAAGCCCAATATGCTGCTACCCGAGTGACCAAAGCTTTCACGAAGAATTCGAAACTAAGCCTTCAACAATTTGCTAAAAAAATTTCGAAATTTATTTTAATAACCGACAAGTGGCTTACTGTTGATTTACTATCATGAATCAAATTGCATCTGCCATTTCCCTTGCATCAATTTTGTCCTGGACAACCTGGCTGTATGTTAGTCCAGGTGCACTTTGCATGATCGAGGCTTGTGATTTCATACGTACATATGTAGCGTGACCAATCTTACGAATTTAATTTGTACACTGAGTTTTTTTACAAAAAATATCTGTTATTGTCAATTTTATGTCGGCAAATAAAAATCTCGAATTTCCACGGACACGTTCTGGCTGCATCGGTAATTTCACTTGAAACTTGGTCTTGTAAAAGTAAAGTTATTTACGTCCATTTTCTTGACAACCGTCAAGTGTCCAGGGTTTGATTGTATACCTCCCGAACCCCGCGTAATGTGTGCTACTCAAAGGTCAAACAAATGCTAAGTTGAACTTAATAGTTGATAATACGCGCAATGCGTTTTCACAATTACAAGGCACCCTCTGGACTTAGTCACACACCTGGCAGCTTCAAATCAATTAAGTGAATCTCTGGTTCGCAACCATCTGTGAAACAGACTAACCCACCTTCAGCGTCGGTTGCACATAACTGAGTAGTAATTGTGTGTATTTAAAAATCTCAAGCAGAAAAAGTGTTGCATTTTTGTGACTACTCATCAATAAGCGGCACGTGAAAAAGTGCCGCATATTTGAAATCTGCGCGAGGGCTATAATGCTTTCAGGTTGCCAAGGCTTAGACGGATAAAAAAGACAATGATAGTGCGACTCCAGCGTGTTTCCGCGTACAGCTCAGCACAGTTGTAAAATCAGTACAGAAGCACTGTACAATTGTTCTTTCGTGCATTAAAGTAATAAAGTAAGTTTCACAGATTGCTTTGTATTTGTTTTGGTTTCGGACTTTTGTTTCAAGTGAACTAGGCTTCCCGAATCGAGTGTAACCCGCCAATGCTAATTTGCTTACTATTTCAGCGCCGCCATGATGCCGATGCCGATGCCTATGAACTCCCCTTTCAACGGTTATGAAAACAGGGACGACTTAGCGTCGATACTAGAAAATATGTCCAAAGCAGAATTAGAGCAGCTTCTCTCAAATACTGAGGAGTTGAAGAACATGGCCAAAGCTAGTTCGGAGGTATTTTAGACTAGTTGTGTTATTGATCTTCTGATTAACAGGTGAACAAATCGATATCCCTGAAAGAATCGCATATGCAGGAAAATAAACGTATTGCGCAATCCAATCTCTCGTTAGAACCGCAGTTTTTAGCGAAGAAGCAGCAGTTGAACGCGTTGTATGTCAAATTATCAGAAGCTCGAAATGAATATGAGCGTTTGAAATCGCAAATCGGTTAATTGAATTAGGTTTTATATTAAACGTATATTTCAGACTCTTTCGCCTCTACCTATTCGCCAAGCACGATATTAGCTTTGTTACAGACGGCATCCGCCGAATCAGAAGAAATTTCCGAGGTACGCAGATTCATTTAAAATCATTCCTGATTGCAGAAATTCGCTGAAAACTTTATCAGTCAGTCAATATCGGTCGATGAGTTTTTACCTGAATTTATCGCGTTGCGTAAATTGTGCAACGAGCGACGCTTCAAAAGTGAAAAACTCTCCGAGCTCCTGTCTCAAGGACTTACAGTCGCTACCCGACCAGCTGCTCCATTCACTGCTGGCAAGGTTGAAATGCCTCCTCTTCCTATGAACCAGCCAGATGCAATGTATCCTCAGTGGGGTGAAGGTTATCCTGCTTCGTCGCGTGAAGCTAATTACAGATCAAATATTTAAACAAGTGCAATGCCGTCTGATGAAACTCATACTTGAAATATTGCTCTATTCTCGAGGCTTTCTACAGCCTACTGTGATAATTTTGCCGTATAATCAACACCGCCTACTCGAATTGCTGTTATTCTTTACTCGTGTATTTTTAAACATGAATTACGATTAACAAACGTTTTTTGATTTTTTGATTTTTTTGTTCGGTTCACCGCAAGCAGCCCCCTTGTTTTTTGTTTTTTAAAGTAGCCAATTATCCTAGTTTTGGCATAACATGCCCTGCATTTATTGAAAAGTTTTCATAATATGCGTTTTTAAAACTGGTTTTTTGTAACTTACTTTCAACCGTCGTCTCAAAATCAGATGCGATATTGTGCATGAAATCTAGTCTAACTGAGCAACTACCTCAATTGTTTTCATGGACTGTAAATAATGCGAATATTCCTACTGTTAATCTGTCTCCACCTACTTTACCTTAGAGCTCACTGCCTCTTTTGTCTGTATAGGCCTGGACAACCTGACATTTTCTTCGTCTGCGTGCAGACTATGCTGCTTAACCATTTTCTGACACCAGCGTGCAATCTCATTAATTAGCTTTTGACAACTGAAGCCGCTCTTTTTAATGGATCCCGATCGACAGCCGCAACTTGTTTGTGGTCGCTGCCTTTGTGCCGAATAATTGTAGTTCTGCTTTGTCAAAATATGAATTCTATGGAGAGTTGAGGCAACAGGTTCTTATGCCTTCTTCAGTAGTGACGGTTGTGCCATGAAGCTTTGTTTGAGCACAAATGAGCTGTTATGCGTTCCGATTGTTTGGAGAGAATCAATAATTGTTCTTGAAATACTGTCATTCATCACGCTTCACTGGTTGAATGCGAATCATAAAAATGAACATACTGTGTTCCGTGTTCGAAGCTTGCACGTTATTGCACGCGCTTCACACCTAGCAAGTGTAAAATACTTACCCAGGAGGGAACGGATGTTTCCCCGATCTCGCTACTTGCGATGCCAATTTAGAATCACTAAATACCTTCCTTTACTTTGGCAGTTATATCTATGCTGGCGGTTGGATTGATGAGGAGTTCTCACGGCGTGAACGTAACACATGTGTTGCATTTTTAAGTTCACCGTGTACAGCGGTGACCCCATGTTTTGCTTCATGCTAAAGGTCGAATGTACATCTCAGTGAGGCGTGCCACGGTTTTCTGTGGTTTTGAAATTTAAACTATTCGAGCGGTTTTCCGATTTTATCGCCTGTTGCCTGCGTAAGATTGCCCGCATTCAGTGGCATCATGTTGCCAATATGGATATCTTCAAACAGGCTTTAGGACAAAGTGGCAACAGACTGGAAGAAATACCGGTGTTAGCTCGTTTGCGACCGATGTGCAATCGTACAGTACTTATGTGCTCTGCGGCTAACACCGTGCTAAATTGATTGGCCATCGGTGTTGAGCTGCATGCTGAAATAGGCTGGAGTCTCACTGCCATTTTTATGTTCTTTCTCATATCTGTCTATGCCTGAGCAACCTGACAGTATCTTAGCCCACGTGCAGTCTCTGACTGTACGGCACTTTGCCTGGATCAGGCTTGTGCTTTCATACATTCATACATCGTTTGCGACGGTTTGACAATTTTTAAGCATACATGATCACTGCTTACCATGTCGCTCTTAATTCGTAGAACGATTCGTTAGAGACTGAAATAAAGAGTAATGAGGCTGGTAAATGAGTCAGTGTGATGAAGAACGTAGCCGTTACGCTAAGCGTATCAAGAAATATTCGTTTGCCTAGGTGGGGTACAAAAGATCCTCTTCATCGTTGTCTGGAAGCCTTACGCGATATGGTTGCAAATTGAAATCAATCAGGCTAATGTAGTTTATTCTATGTATCATATTTTTATGTTTCGTCCAGAAATCAAAATCACATGCTCTGAGACTATTAGGCAATTGTTTATTATACGTATCCGCATGTCTCGCTTAGCTGCTTTTTATTCTTCATTCTGTTTGACAATTTGTGTGTGTTCTGACCAGCAGTGCTTCATGATATATGTTATGTGTAATCATACAGCAAACCGTAGCACTTATCGTTTTTTGATTTGCCACTGGTACTGTACACTATCCCCAAGAAACTTCATGATGATGTCTCAATGCGATCCGAGACATCAATGAAGCCGGCTAATCCACCCGTGGAGCCAGCCGCACAAAAGTAAAGTAAAGTAAGGATACACATTTGAACCTCGCTAAAATTATCTCTCCATTTTTGTCTAGGCCTGGGCAACCTGACAGTATCTTAGCCCACGTGCAGTCTCTGACTGTACGGCACTTGGCCTGGATCAGGCTTGTGCTTTCATACCTTTCCATTTTTGCTTAGGTCTTGATAACCTGACACTATTTCGGCTTAATTGCACGGATGTGCAACCATGCATTACTTCTATGCAGTGCAGCTAAGACGGTGCTAAATAGATTTACCACCGGTAGTTAGCTGTACGTGGAAATACGCTGGTGTTCCATGGCGATTTTCAATTTCTTTACTGTTTGGGTAATTTGACCGTATTTTAGCCCACGTGCATTCCATGATTAAGATCAAGTTTATGCTTTTATACATACATACGCAGCAATTCAGCGGCGCTTTACTGACTCCTGGTTTGCTATTCTGCAGGTAACACCTCGCTAAATTTATTAGTCAAGGCTATTGATCTGCATGTGAAATTACACTGGGCAATTTGACAATATGTCGGTCTACACGCACTCTTTAAAGCCGCGGCACTTTACCTGGATCAAGCCTTGTGATTTCATGCCTGTTATTTTATACGCACATACGTGCCAAAACATCACTCTGTTTACTTTATTTATGTCCATACATCGATTTAAGGAACACCACTTATATGACCCTCTACCTATTCGAATTAGTTTATATCAGCTTTATTTGATAGTTGTATTCACCTTTCAGGACAATCAAGTTCGTCGGTACATTGGATTTCTCGTGATTTAAATGGCTTTACACGATGTTGCCATGAGTGATTGCAGTGCTGGTTATTTGGAATCCTTTACCGTCAGCACCTCTTGTTGCGGCCCGTCAGTTATTGATTTCAAGGACAGATTAGAATCGGCTTTATTATCAGCTTCTCCTGATCGACCAAGATCATCCAACCTCGAAATGAAAGATCGAGATGTAAGCGTTTTGAATCGTGTACTCTTTATTTTCCTGCTATTTATAATCCCCTTCTTCATTATTCATGTATATTTATAGAATAGACTTGTCCTTCCGTTTTCCTGTAACACACACACGTACATTCGTTGATGTCATTTTGTGTGAACGCCTCTAATAAAATCAGGAAATCCTTGTGTCTCAGTCTGCCATTATAATTGACCAATAATATTACAAGATCTCCCAGATGTCGTTTCGGTTATTCGAATCACTATATGATAGGAGGATGTTCACTATCGCGAAAGTCCAACAACAACAAAGGAAACAGTATTTCAAGACATGCTGATCCTGATCCGATGAGTGAAAACTGCACGAAATCGATTTTAGAATGTGTGTGTGTGTGATGGAAGTGCATGCAGATGGGGATTTTTGAAACAATATTCCATTTTGGACGAAAAATCCATGCATTCCCATCACACATACACTCTACGAGCAGTTTTCTGCTGTTTACAGAGGGACAGCACTCTTTAGATCCGTATGCCTTTAAATAGTGGAAAAATGGTAAAATAGTTAACGTTTCGCTTCTGATATAGAAGCTTCGTCAGTCCAAGGGTGGACACAGGTCACGGCGTTGATCTTGACAACGTAAAAGTGATAAGGCGGGAAATAAAACCATACATTGAACGACTTCACGCTGAGGCGGTTGAGATAACAAAGGCCGGTAAGAATGCAGTCAATAAGGTGGATGGGGCTGATATCTCCACAATCTGGCGTCCGGTCCTGCAGCGGATAAACATTAACGTGCGTAACCCCTAGTGTGCGCACCGATTACGCAATCGCGCTAATCTGTCAGCAGATGTCATTCACACCTGCCAAGACTAAAACAATTAAGGGATTATACGGCACGTAGGGGTGGTGGTGCGTCAGTTGATATTGAACGCGCCTGTCCTTCTTAACGAGCGCAGAACCCACCATAGACTGTGCAGTTCTTAACCAGCTTATGGTTGGTCAGATGAATGTAATTTAAGCTTGATCTCTGTTCGTACTGACACCCTTGGTCTGACGAAGCTTCTGTGTCAGAAGCGAAACGTTACCAATAAACTACTCTCACAGATTCATTACAAACTTTATTTTTTCATGATTATGATTCCCCGATCGGTCACAAACATTTTCCATTACATTCGTAAAATAGCTAAGCTTTTAGGCCACTGTTGGATGTAGCCAACTTATGTCAAATCAATTTGTTTTTCTCGCAATCCAGCTTACTGCCTCGTGCATATTAATGGGATTTCATTTCTAAATACCAGTAAACATACCGTGTTTCATAACGCAACCTCCTAGCTTCTCAAAAGCAATCGTTCGCGATATTCGTCTCGTGATAACTTGGCTACGATTTTGTTTTCATCGACCTGCCTTCTCAATCAATGCCTTTCCAAACTGCGCACTACATTCTGTGGTTCGCAGTTCTGTTTACGTCACGTGGTGTGTTTTACCATTTGCTGCTGCACGTACACGCGTTACGCTTTTTGTTGACCCGTCTCTTTTCCGATCAGTATTTTTGTCGAATTGTGGAAAACGTCTTCCACATTCGACCTCGCTTCAACACTTCACTGTGAACTTGCGTGGACAATTTTTGTCATGCCACTGGTAGCATTTTCTGCGTATTTTCGTTAGAGAGGATTGGGGTATTCACGTTTGTTCGTGCCGAGTTAGTGGACTTTGATGTTTTTACTTTGCTTTGTGTATTCTCGCATGTATTCCCTAGGATCTTCGGTGTTTTGTATTAAAACCCGAGTGGCAGCGCAGCTTTACGATTCTTGTGATTGACTGGAGTTGTTGTGTGGAAGTCCAAGATACCGGATGGTTGATTTTTATTTCAGCCTATACAGATATTTGCTTTACTTGAAAGCTTATTTTGTATGATGATCTTACAAAGAACCGCGTTGTTCAACTACAGAATCGCAAAGTGATTCCTGTTCACGCGATCATGGCGCTCATAAACGACCATTATAAAGTGCGGGGAATGTATGTATGAAAGCACAAGCCTGATGCCGGCCAGTTGGCCATACACAGTCCGAGACTGCACGTGGTAGATACTGGTAGTTTGCACAGGCCCTAACAGATACGAATACCCCCCACTGCCTTGTGGGTCACCCGATTGCGGGAAAGGCTTCGGGAGAAAACCCCGAGGAAAAAATCCGGAGAGAAGTCCCGTAGGTAGATAACTGGCGCACAGCGCGTTTATCTGCCAACTCCCTGCTGCCTTGTAGTTTGCACTTGGCTGTGCAAAGGCTAGAGAGGTGTACTCGAACAAACACCGAGTGGTGCTGGGGACATCACTTGTACACTACCCCCAAGAAACTTCATGATGATGTCTCAATGGGTCTGCGTACCGTCTACGGAGTTCGCAGGTGGGAACGAGACTGGATCACGATCTGCAACGATCTCGCCTCCGATCGACGTGCGTGGGCTGGTGCGATCCGAGACATCAATGAAGCCGGCTAATCCACCCGTGGAGCCAGCCGCACAAAAGTAAAAGTAAAGTAAGTAAGATACGAGATAGAATGTGGGGAATGTGGGCAGCACTGTACATTGCTTTGTGAAACTTCTACGACTACGCAGTCCATCACAGCTTTTCAATATCACCACAAGATAGTGGAATGATATTTTCATCGATAGAAGTTGGTAATGTGAATTATTTCCTACAGTTGAGACAAAAACTAATGGGGATGACACACGTAGTTATATGATTTTGTGACTTATAGATAGTCATTTCTTCATTGACTGGTTCTATCTTCTACATTTTCAAAGAGACTCGTTAACACTGGTCTATGAAAAGTGTTCACTGTCCTGCGGCAGCATCACTTACGCTGGATGTGCCTTCTTATATCACGAAATCAGAAGTCTGATCCAAGCAAAGTTTCACGCAAACATAGTCTGCGCGTATGCTAAGTTACTGCCGTATCGCCAAGACCTAGACAGATGTGAGAAATGAAAATAAGTATGGTAATCAAACTCCAGTGTTTTTCAGCATGCAGCTCTCTACCGGTGGCAAATTATTGTAATATGTTAACTGCACAGTACAGAAGTACTGCGCAATTATACACTCGTGTTTGTTAGACTCGTGATCAATCGTATTCCGAAAAGTACTTTATTGTGAGTTTAACTTAGAAAATCGATCTTCTGGCAATTGTAGTACAAAGAAGTTATAAAAGAGATATGTAATCTGCCGACGATAACCATACGGTTAGGGAAGAACCAGCTGTTAACCGCTATAACGGTGGTAAGGAATCACAATAAGCAGGTAGAACAATACGATTGGGAGATGTAGCATTTTGCTTGTGAAGAATCAGAGTAGGATGGCTAGAACGAAAAAAGTGTTATAAAGTTTTCCTTTAATAAGTTCGGATTGTTTCTCTTGTTTGCAAAGTTCTGTTACAGGATTTTAATCCGATCAAAACAGCGCTAAGTCTCAATGTTGAGGAACTTGCGACTCTAAACTGTTTTACCTATATGGGTAGTTGAATTCCTAGCAACGCTTGTTTAAATAAGGAGATATAAGCTGGCATTTCAAGAGCTACGATAGCTTTTCATAACTTGAATCATCTGTGGCGTCAAACGCTTTTGTCTCTAAAGCTGAAGAGTAGAATCTCTTAGGCTACAGTACGCGCGGTTCACTGTGCGGATGAGAAACTTGGACACTGAGAAAAGAAGAAATAAGACATCTACAAGTCGTCTACAATCACTGTCTCCGCTTCATCGCTGGAGATACTTGGCACTGTCGGATACGTAACACAACTATCCGTAGTCGAATCTTTGTGAGCGACGTAGACGTCAAAAAACAAATTAAAGTGCATATACTTCACTGGTTAGAGCACTTATTGCGCATGGGACATAATCGTTTCCCTAACGCGGTTTTCTTTGCCACTCCAAACTCGAAATGGCGTCGTTGTAAAGGTGACCAGACTCTGACTTGGTACAAGCAGATGAAGGCTTTGACTGTTACACTAGCTGCAGTTGGTGCGATCCATCTTCCAAGTTGGGGTCCAAAAGATGAAAATTCACAGTGGCTTCTTACCCTCAGCGATATTGCCCAAAATCGTGTTCAGTGGCGGTCTTGCCGTAGACAGCTTCTTAAAGTGTTTGATTAATCTTGTCTGTTGTCAAGTGAAGTGGCGAGGAAAGCTTGTTGCGTGATGCGTGCCAGTGAAAGCCACAAGGAAGCTTTCATGCTGATGTTGCTCTACTCGTTCACGACACTTGCTTGAATGCCTGTTTGATTCGAGGTGTAGGTACCTCATCTCAGTGTGTCTGTGTCCAATCTTTTATAGGTTCAGTAGGTTTTGAGTTCCCACTCCTCTCCATATCTTTTAGAATATTTTACTATGTCAAGGTTGTGTAGCAGTTAAGCACTTGGTACTTGTTACCGGTGTAATGCTGTCCATGATGACGGCTAGAATACTTTCAATTTGCTCAAATCAAGAAATTGGCAGAAGTACGAGTGTCAGCGCTTTGCTGTCGGCGTTTAATACGATAAACTTTCAGCAGTATGAGCACCCTAAAGTTATACATCCGTGATGTACTTCAACGTTTAACCTGCAGAAGTGTACTTGCTATAACTATCGACTCTTATGGATACACCGATTTCCTTCTCCCTGTTTTCTCAACACAGTCGTCGCATTCTCCCGGGAACCCGCTTGTCGTCAGTAATGCACCCTCATCGAGCCCTCCCAGATTTGAACCGCCACCTCTTCCACAATGCATTGCAGTCCCTCTCCTTAATCGCTCCATTCCTGTCGCCCAATCGGATTCCCGGTCTCAGCTGACCCCAAGCAATCTTGGCTCATCGTGTTTTCCCTCACCGTACTCCGCTTTCACCGAATTACAGCCGAGAAATTCCCGAGGTAACAGTTCCTCCTCGCGAACTTCCTCGTTACCACGATCGTCGAATGTTTCACACGAACACGAGGGACCGGGCACGCTTCCAGCAAGATCTAACCGCCTATCTCCGCCCGAGAAATCCAGTGCTACTTTATCGGTGACCGCAGTTGGAATCGGTTACTGTGCCACGTGTGGACAGTCGCATGATTTGAATGCTGCTCATCGTTATAATTATAACCAATCAGTTGATGTTGACTTGTGCTGTATGGTAAGTATTTAAAGTTGTGATTAACGTCTCTCATTCGGTGTCTTGTTTGTCTCATGTGGTTAGAATTGTTGTGTGAAGTCACAAGCCCGTATATAGACAAAGTGCCGCACAGTCGCAGACTACATATGGGGTTGTTGTTGTTGTTGGCCTCCTTCGGTCGA
>JACCGJ010005636.1:0-13309 GCA_013407085.1 Atriophallophorus winterbourni
CAATGGGCATGTGTGCGGTAAGCAGCTAACACCGGTATGAATTGATTTGCCACCGGTAGTGAGCTGCGTACGGAAACGTGTTAAGGTCTCAATGCCATTTCTATTTAAATTTCGCATGGAGAACCTGACAGTATCTTCGCCCACATAAAGTCCATGACTATGCGGCACTTTGCCTGGACCCAGCTTGTGAGTTTATGCATACATAAGTTAGTGAGGTAAACAGAAAATATTGAACAGTACATCCGTCTTTAAACATGCTTGAGTTCTGACAAATAGAACACTAATTACGATTCGTGAGGTGAAAGATGAATTGATCGGCGAAATTTACCCATGTATTGTTTCGCTATCGATCGAGATCAAACAAACACTTGAAAATTTACATTATGGAGATCGTGCTGCGTTGACTAATCGTATTGCCTTCATTGGATGCGGGAGATCGAGCAACTTAATTGTAGCCAATTCAAGCATAACTTTGGTATATACGAGCGAATGGCACGAATATGAAAGTGAGCTGTGTGCAAGAAAACGCTGTAGTTGCATCGCAATAATCACTTCATATATCTGCCTAGAGATGAGCAACGTGTGAGTATGATGAATGCATAAAACACAAGTCTCAAGCCAGTCATATACTGTGTACGGATGTGCCATCGTGCAGTACTTCTGGGCTGTGCGGCTAACACTGCTAAACTGATTGGGCACCGATAGTGAGTTGCATGCTGAAACACACTATCATTTCTATTTCCTTTCCCATATCTGTCTAGGCCTGGGCAACCTGACAGTATATTAGCAAACGTCCAGGCTCTGACCGCGCGGCACTTTGCCTGGATCAGGCTTATGGTTTCATATCATGCCATAAGATACAGATAATCATCATGACGGACAGTATTACAAAAGTATCAAGTTCCTAGTGTTTAACTGCCATACAAACATAACATGTTAAAAAGATGAAGAAGGGTGGGCCACAATGAGCCACTGAACCTGTATGTATGCACGAAAGCATAAATCTGGTCCAAACTAACTGCCTGCACATTGGATAAAATACTGTCAGATTGACCAGGCCTAGACAGATATAAGAAAGAAAATAGAAATGGCAGCGGGACTCAAGTGTATTCGCATGTAGCTCACTACCGATGGAAATCAATTTAGCACGGTGTTAGCTGCACAACACAGAAGTGATTCACGATTGCACACCCGTGCAGTGGATAACGACTTAGCCTTGAAACCTAGCACCGACCCGGAGGCCAGGAGCAAACTCAGAGCATCAGACGGCATCGGCATCCCGACATACTGGGATGAGGAGACTACACCTCGAATCAAACATGCATTCAAGCAAGTGTTGTGAACGAGTACAGGTACATCAGCATGAAAACATTCTTGCGGTTTTCAGTGCCACGAATCATAACAAGCTTCCATCGCCACTTTAATTAACAATATATAAAAATAATCAAACACTCCAACATGTGTACAAGACCGCCGCTGAACACGATATTGCGCCACGTCACTGAGGGTAAGAGGTCACTGCGAATTCTGATTTCTTGGACCTTAACCTGGGAGATAAATCACCTCAACTGCAGCTAGTTTGGTAGTCAATGCCAAATCAGAGTCTGGTCATCCTTAGAACGACGTCACTCTGAGTTAGAAGTAGTATGGTATGGTATGAAAGCATAAAGCCTGATCCAGGCAAAGTGCCGCACAGGTTGCCCAGGCCTAGACACATGCGGAAGAAAAAAGAATAGGAAATGGTAGTGAGACTCCAGCCTGTTTCAGCATGAGCTCATTACCTCTAGTTAGGAGTAGTAAACAAAAGTGTGTTAGAGAAACGATGATTTCCCAACTGCAATACATGGCCTGTTAACAGAAGTCTATGTAGTCAACTTATTTTTGATATCTACGTCGCTACCAAAGATTCTATTAAGGATAATTGCGTTACGCATCCGATAGTGCAAGATGACTCAAGCGATGGTGCGATTGTTGAAGACCTGCAGACGTCTTGCTTCATTTCTCAGTGTTCAGGTTTCACAACAAATAGTACTTTACTTTTACTTTTGTGCGACTATCTCCTCCTGGAGGATGAGTCGGCTTCAATGAAGGGTCTTGTGAATTTGGGTACAAAGCGGCGTCCCCAGCACCACTCGGCGTTTGTTCGAGTCAGCTTCTCTAGCCTTTGCACAACCAAGTGCGACCTGCAAGGAATTGCAATAAAGAGGTGGTGTGCACCAACCAACAGTCTACCAGACTCTTCCAGATTTTTCCTTAGGGTTTTCTCCCGAAGCCTTTCCCGCGATCGGGTATTCCACAAGGCAGCGGAGGTTTAAAATCAGGGTTTTCCTTCCATTAGATGAAATGCCCTCCAAGGCTAACGAGCTACATCTGCCCGAAGCAAACTGGTTTTCAGGCACCAGTGACTCACCCTCGCCCCTTCACCTGTTGGTAGAAGCAGTTCCGCCGGGCTCGGGGAGCCACTCGTGCAGGCCAGAAGCTGGACTTGGTTGTCAGAGGCTATTTGAGACGCGCGACACACGGGAGCATTTTATAAACAGTGGGAGCTTATCCGCACTGCCACCCCCGGCTATGACAACCAAATAGTAAAACCACACGAACTTTAGCCCTATAAAATCTCCCTTTGATATTCTATTGTTATCCGAGCATAGAAAGAGATAATGGGACTGCAGCTTGTTCTCACATGTAGCTCATTACTAGTAGCAATCGGTTTACCACGGAGTAACCTGCACAATGAAAAAGTAATTTCCAGCTAAGTGATTCCCAATGTGCTAGGAGCGGCATCTTCAAATGACTTCATGATCCCGAATACCGAACTAACTATTGTTCTGCCGTTTCACCCATTACTAATTGTGCGGTGGTGATTTTTGGATTGTGATTCTGTAGCGATATACGGTTCCTGCATTCTTTCTAGCATGTAATCTCCATTCGTAAAAGTTTGACTAGATTGATTTCACCACACTGGGTCCCAAATTGGCAGTGGAACAAAAATCCGTCATAAGTAATATCTGTCACCAATAAAATCACTCGAAGATTCAGTTTGGTGTTAACAAACAGTAGTAAAAACTTCCTGAGAAATGAATGCATGGCCAACACAAAACCATTTATAAGATGCGTATTATGCTAGAAGTCTTCTGATTTATAAACTAGATGCCCAACGAGTGCCCGTATTTAGTGATACATAAATAATCAAGCACAATACTCGCTGCAGGCACGATGCCTGGAATAAGACAGAATAACCTTACGTATCTACGTAAGGTGAAAACTCACGTTTTCCTCCACCCATTCGTCTTCCCTGTGAGCGCTTAGTTTTCGGTTTCCATGGTGATTCAACACCCCATATTGCAAACATCCGTTTCTCGTCTAACTTTCGATTGATCGTCATACGAAGCATTTCTAGATGTCCGAACAAAAGCTCACCGCCTTCCAATGCCTGTTAAAAAGAAATCGAATATCATAAATGGTAACAAAGAATTGATAAAAATCAAACTTTTTCTAACTAATTTCAGGTACGTTGCAGTTTACATTAATTGTAGGGCTCGGGATGGTGATAACTGTGTAAGGCCAATCGTGTTCAAATTGCGTTTCCTTTCATATCCTGTTGTTTACACTGGTTCTAAGGAAACGCGATCCCACGTTTTGCATCCACTTGTGTATTGCTTCCCAAATCACAACGGAGGTCAAACTTTACAACGTTAAGCAAGTTCTAAAACGTATGTTACGGCCTAAGAGAACGCCAAATAATCTAGTCGTTCATTAAGAAACATGACAACGAATCATTGGCTTAGCACTGCCATCGACCTGTCTGTCCAGGTTATCACTTCGATCTGATTTGTCAATCAATTTCGTGCCAACCGCTTCACTTCAAGTATCACCTCGTTATACTCGTTTGATTGTCGGGTGTGGGCGGTTGCAATCCGTGACATCAACGAAGCCGACTCATCCTCCAGGAGGAGATAGTCGCACAACAGTGAAAGTACTCGTTTGATTGACATTGGCAAATTATTATCGTTCAATAGCAGCTGACATTGTTCATCTGCTCCAGTTTCAAAGATGTTGTCACTTGACGCGTTCTTATGCAATTTCTCGGAAACCCGAATGATCGCGAGTTTTCCATTGTCGTCGTCAGGTTTTTCGCCGCTTCATGCACTTTTGTTGTGTTGGAGGGTGGTTTTCGGCATACCGTTTGAGAACCCATGATAGAAACAATTCGCGAGTGCACTTAACACCTCTGCAATGTGAAACAATAAGTCTGGAGCATACAGTAAAACGCAGACGTGTACTGACCGTATACGTGATCCTATGGTCTCCAGGTGATAAGTGCGAGTAACATGGAGCCGTCCGTGAAGGGCAAGTGAGGCTTGCCCAAATGTCGACTTTCTGATTACAACCCCCCATAAAGCAGATCCTTTATGGGCATTGACTCTACGAGCTGGGAAGAAGTTGAACACGACTGTCCTCTTTAGGAGCACACGATGAAGCGTCAGTTTAAAGCTGAGGAAGTGATGTACCACTATCGACTGCTGAATGTATGACACCACAACAAGGTGCGAATACCCCTGATCGATCAATTACAGCTTAACGTTGAGAAACAGCATTTTGATGATACTCAAATATCGTAACAAGGATGGGTGAAATAGTCAACTGGCAATGTACAGCGGATGGTTTCAATCACATAATCGAAACTCATTGAACTTGCCTGTATTCCATACTGCTTATAAGTCAATTTATTGTGCACTTCCTCTGGACCCCGATAGTCGATCAAACGTCTGGGTTGCTTTTCAATTTTCAGGCCAGGTGTAGAGTGGGGAGTTTTCGGTAGGACAGGAAGTTTACGACTATCTGGGGGGAACTCTACGTCGTCTAATTCTCCCATGATTCTCCAGTTCACATACGGATAGTATTCCGCAAATGAAGCGAAAGCTCTGGATGTGTTCGATATAAAATTATATGAAAATCCAGTTCGACGTAAGAGCTGTATCATCGTACCACTTGAAAACAAACAGAAAAAGGATAATTGGTTTTTGGGAAAAACGTTTAACGTATACAAATAAAACTGAGCACTGAAATGATCGTACCTTAGTGTGCCTGCTAGGCCTCGGAAAAGTAGAAGAAATTTAAATAAAAAGCTGAAAATGAAAAGGGTTGGGTAAGACATCCGATTTGCTGAGAAAGTATTCCAGCAAAAACCACGCGTGTCGGCAAATCGCATTCGGTTTACCATAGTATAAAATGAAATTACAAAGTCGGAGAAAGACAATATCACATAATTATACATTGCGCGCACTCTGAAAGTTATTTAAGGATGTCGGCAGTGTGACCCCGGCGGTTTCTCGTATAGAATTTTATTGCTAGTGAAAGTCGATCTAACATGGCCTGGGCAACCTGACAGTATCTTAGCCCACGTGCAGTCTCTGACTGTGCGACACTTTGCCTGGATCAGGCTTGTGCTTTTATTATATACACATGGTTGAATCTCACAGTAATAACCATTATTACAAAGCAGCTATCCAGAGTTAGCCAAACACTAACAGAATCATTCTTTACAGGAAGTTCCCCATGGAGACCAGTCACGTGCAATATCAATAAACTACCGTGTAGATTATACCTTTTATCCAAAATCCTTGGCTAATGACTACTAGTTAGTATCAGAAGTATGTATGTATGAAAGCATAAGCCTGATTCGAGCAAAATGCCGTACAGTCAGAGACTACATGTGGGCTAAGATACTGTCAGGTTGCCCAGACCTAGACAGATACGAGAAAAAATAGAAATGGTCGTGAGTCTCCAGCGTGTTTCAGCATGCAGCTCACTACCGGTGGCCAATCAATTTAGTACGGTGTGAGCCACACAACACAGAAGTGCCGCATGAAGTAAAATACAATAGCACGACAATACAAAACAATTACAATGTGAAAGTCAAACTGTATCGTAATCGCTGTCGCTAATAGCGGAAAAAGCAACTGCTGCATCCGGTATCGTGAGCGATCATTCTAAAAGACGAAGCATACTACGTCTTTCGCTGAAATCACGTATATTCAAAGTTATAAAAGTTATATGAAAGTTATGAAATCATAATCACGATCTAGGCAGCAGTCATAAACTGCACGTGGCCTGAGATCCTGACAGGTTGCCTAGGCCTAAACAGATGAGAATGAAAATAGAAAAGGCAGCGAGACTACAGCGTGTTACTCCATGCAGCTCACTACCGGTGGTAAATCAATTTAGCACGGTGTTATCTTCACAGAACAGAAGTACTGTACGATTGCACATCCGTGAAACCATTGTGGCTAATTGAAGTAAAATTATATGACACCCTAAAACAAGAATCGGCTACGTTAAATAAACCTATTTGATATTCTATGCGCTGATCGGGTATTGCAGAGCTGGGTCGCTCGGGTATCGATATAGTTCTAAGCTTAAGCACAAAATCACCATTTTCTGCCGGGAGCAAACATTGACGGACATTATACTCAGAATAAGCACTGCTTGCTCTTAGTAGCCACACATGAAAACGACAAATTTTGACGATAATACGGATTGTAGTATGATTGTTGATACAATTTATTGTACTCCAATAAACTCTCCATCTATTGTTCAGTCTGTAATCTTGTTTGAAGTTTCATAAAGCCCTTATTCAAGGCCTTTATCTTCTTACTAGTCACCTGCCCACTTGAGCTCACCACAATTTATCAAATTTGCCATCAGTATCTATGGATCATTTCCTGATACCAGATCGAATCGACACTGATCCGAGCACACAAGAAAGTTAACGTGGTCATCAAGTCCTGGAGCAGGCTCAACAGAGATTCACAAAGCTCGTCAAAGGACTCAGTTTGCTGAACTATCAAGACCGCCTCCAGCAACTCAACGTGTTCCTGGTGAGTTCCCGTCGCATTCGAGGGGATCTGATACTGGTTTTCCGGATTCGTAAGGAGAACAAACACCCGTGCCACGAACTGCTTTTGATGGCACCTAGTTCCGGATCCCGGGGACATGTCTTCAAGCTGCCTCACCAGCCCAGTCGGTTGAACCGCTGCAAATTTTCTTGTCTGTCCGTATTCCGCGTGTTTTGAATGATCTACCCGTTTTCGTCGTAACCTACCCATCACTCTCCATTTTTAAAGATTGAATTAACGCTTATCTCTATTTTTATCAACAAGTTTAATGGATTTCCACTTTCCCTTCTTCCCGATACCGCACCCACTTTCCCCTTACTTTCCAGATACATACATACGGAACTACGCCGATTCATCTCCCCTGTATTGACTGTTATGATATATATAACCCCACCATTTACGGAACTTTGGCAAACGACGTCGAACCTGCTGAACTCCTGTATCGAACCCCTGTATTGACTATTCTATGATTATTTTTTAAGCTCATAGCTTTTTGTACCATAATATACTATTAACTATTGATTATTATTGGACCCACTGGTACCGTACATTCTCTAACTTCCTGACCTCAGTTGCTGAACTGAAACCTGACAAACTAAACACCCTCATCAACGTTTTAACGAACGTGCATACTCTAATATCAAGCTGTCGCTTAGGAATTTTCCATTTCAGTTTTGAAGAAAACATCGAATGAGTTCTTTGTCCACCAAATCTGGTCTTCGTGTAAACGAGAACCCAGTAAGAATATCGACCAATACTTTCGAAAGCTCAATTTGCTGGCCAAGAACTTTCAAGGAGTCACGGCAGATCAGCATCGCGATCAGGCTTTCAAAGTTGCTTCCATCTATGGTATGGATTTAAACACTGTGCACCTCTGTTTGCTACAAATGCGATCAATGGTTCTGCGTTCGGCTATTGAACAGGCTAAAATTCTAGAAGCTACACAGACTCATTCGCTATTGTACGCTGTTACTGATCTGAATTTTTATGCATCTGTGGATACCAAAAACGATCTGACAACATCGTTGAATAATCCACCATCAAGTGATCAGAATGTTATTTCTGCTGTAAACAGTCATACATACCTTTTCTGTGGAAACAATCGCGACCCAGAGAAAAATGTCCCGCTAGAGAATCAGTATGACGAAAATGTGGTCGACACGATCGACTGCGAGTGTAATCCCGTCTCCTCTGCTTATTTTCTGCAATTGTAGTCCGCTATCGTTAATAGAGTTCTTCCACAAGTCTCAATTGATACCGGCAGTTCGGAAAGTTTTATTTCCAAATCAGCATCTCGGCGGCTAAACGTATCGGTTTTTGCATTGCATCACAATAGCACTTTGGCTTCTTCTTCTTCTTCTGAATCGAAAGCAGAAAGGATAAAATCCCGTTTGAGCTTCATCACAGTAATAGACATGGGTGACTTCTGCTGACAAGGCAAACCCTGAGAGTAGAGGAACACCACTATATCGCTCCGGGGATCAAGTCCATCCGTCTCAACAAATGCTGATCCAACGCGCTTTTGAATAGCTGTTCAGATGGTAGAGACAGGAGCTCTTTCGGTAGAGAGTTCCAAGTGTTCACCACCCGCGTGGATAGCGTGCTCGCATTACTCAGCTTCAGCCTTCTAGGCTTCTGCAACTTGAAGTCATGTCCCCGAGTCCTCGACTCGCCTACTAATCGGAAGTACTGGAGGAACTCGCCTCCATATTGACCGAGAAGAATACGGCGTGTCAGGAGCAGGTCAAATCTCTCCCTTCGAAGTTCTAGGGGGTAGAGTTTCAGTAAGCTCCTCCTATCCTCGTACTCGAGTTGGCGCATTCTACAAACCATCTTAGTGTCAATAGTCAATAGTATATTGTGGTAAAAAAAGCGACAAGCTTAAAAGAAAACCACAGGATGTTGTACACATGGATTCGAAAGTTCAGGGTTAAAATTAAGGTCCGAATGAAGAAAAACGTTGATACTGTAAGGGATGGGGATGCGAGCACCACAAAACTTTGGTTGATAGTTCCAGTTGAAAGCAGTTTGTGCGCTGAAAATCGGAAAAAAAAGTGCAGTATCATAGAGTATAGAAAGTTATAAAAAGTTATAGCTTTTCAAACGTTATGAAGCAAATGAAACAAGTGTATATCTAAACGGTCTTTAAAAACAGAAAGGGAAGGGGCAGACACAACAAAAAGTGGTAGACTGTTCCAGGTTTGTGCAACACGAACGGCAAAAAAGTGCTTACGACAGTCCAACCTGCTTTGTTGATGGGCGATTTTTAAATGATGCCCACGCGTACGATTGCCGGTAGCAAGCACAAGCAGTTCTTTACAGGGATGGCATTCTACAGTGAGTATCCTGTACGCCAGTATAAAGTCGCCACGGATTCGACGATACTTGGATGAAAATAGGTTTAGTGCAGTGAGACGATCTTCGTAAGTATAACACTCAAGCCCCTTTACCAGTCTCGTGGCCTGATGTTGGGGCCGCTCAAGTACAAGTTCGTCACGCTTCAGCCACGGATGCCAGACGAAAATCGCTTACTCCAAATGAGGGCGAACGTACGAATTTAGGAGGGCTGGAAAGAAGCGTATGTGAAACCGACCGAGAGCTCGCTTCAGTAGACCAACGTTTCGATTCGCCACACGTGATGCCTTGATACATTGAGCCGAACATCCGAGGTCGTTCTGAACTAACACACCAAGGTCTCTCTCTTGTCGAATAGCGAGGAGCTGGACATCACCCCGGGTATAAATGGGGTTACCCTCTTTTCGGATGCGAAGTACATGACATTTTTCAGCATTGAACGGTAAATGGTTCGCTACCGACCAGGCGTGAAGGGAATTTAAATCAGACTGTAACTCGCTAATAGCGTTTGGGCAAGAAAGCTCGCGCCATATTTTGATGTCATCAGCAAACATTAGAAATGGAGATGTCACTTCTTTGCCGATGTCATTGACGAATAAAAGAAAAAGTCTTGGTCCAAGAACCGATCCTTGGGGTACTCCACATTCAGTAGGGAAGGTCTCGGAAAGCGTCTCACGCACCCGCACACGAAGAGTCCTGGAGGACAGAAATGCAGCTATCAATGTCAAGAGTGGAGGGCCAATTCCAAGAGTACGTAGCTTATGAATAAGTACCGCGTGGTGAACTCTGTCAAAAGCCTTAGAAAAATCAAGGTAGATAACGTCCACTCCGTATTCATGGTTGACTGATGTGGTCCAACTGTCTCTAGCTAGGAGTAAATTTGAAGTGCATGAATGACCACGGCGAAATCCATGCTGCTCACTAGTGATCAGACCCGAGTATTCGAATGCGCTCATTATATCTTCAGCAATGATCGACTCCATAATTTTGGACAGTACCGGAGTTAATGTAACTGGCCGATAATTCCCTGCGTCACTGCGGTTACCTCCTTTGAATATTGGAGTTATTATTCCTTCCTTCCAACCGTCTGGCACTGCAACTGTGTCTAATAAGCGCTGAAAATACAACGCAAGAGGTTCAGAAATGGCATCAGCGACTGCTTGTACCGCCTTTGGCGTGATTTGATCGATTCCTGCAGAAGAATTTGCACGAAGCAGCAATATCTGCTTTTTTACTCGGGCAGCAGTAAATGTAACCGATGAAATATGGAAGGGGGATCAGGCTGCAAAAATAGCGGTAACTCTTTTGCCGAATTGCGGAAGATTGGCATGAAATGCGCTCTCAAGGCATTTGCGGCCTCCTTCATACTTGTGGTCGGACCTTCATCAGTTTGTAGTGGCGGGATACCAGAGCGAACCTGTTGCTGCTCGTTGACATAATTATATAGTGACTTTGGGTTACACGCAAACCGGTTTGCAAGGAAAGTCTGGTGGTGCAGCTTGTCTTGGCGTACCAGTGTAGTACAATAATTACGAAAATGCCGGTAGCACTCCCAATTGGATAGCAATTGACTCACTTTGAAGCGATTCCATGCAGCGTTTCTATAACACATCCATTTGCGTGTTCTACTGCGTACGAAAGAATTGTGAGGTTTCGATTTTAAGGGAATTGTCTTAGCCACAGAAGAATGGCTCAGAAGCAAGTGCCACCTTGTTACAAATTCCGTCCAAGTCGCTGTAGGAGTGTCATTAAGCAAAAAATCAAAAGTGTTAGCTGACATGATGTGTCGAAAAGTATTATAATTTGTTACAGTCTTGATTTTAGCAGAAGTTTGAACTGGATAGCTCGCATAACAAGTGTAACAGAACGTTAGGACAACATGATCACTTTTCCCAAGCGGTGGTTCAATGTGTGTTTCTTCAATCATCAGCTCTTCATTGGTTAGCAGCAAATCCAGGAGAGAAGGTACATCTCCTCCACGGAATCTTGTAGGTTCGCGCACATGGTTATATAGCGGGTGGGTTGATATAAGTCCATCAAGTTACGTTGCAAAGAAATCACTTGCATGTATTGTTGATAAACTAGGCGAATTAAAGTCTTCCATCAGTAATACATGACTGTATTTTAAAGATAAAGCATGTCGCATGGACTCAATAAGTTTCCTATCAGCATCAGGATCGTTTTGCGGAGGGCGGTAAACGACACCCAGGAGAACATAATCCTGCTTTTGAGATGAATACGACACCAAAGTGAGTCTACAAGAGGTAAGCAGTGAGGAGATAGAGGTTCACAAATAAATGAGGATGCAAAATATAAGAGAACCCCGCCGCCTTTGGTTGGACGGTCGTTACGAATGACTGACATTCCAGTGAGTGAAATTTCCGCGTCTGTTACAGAATCCGACAACCAAGTCTCCGTAATAGCAATGAGATCAGAGGGGTGAGAAGCATGCCGAGTACGCAATTCTGGGAGTTTGCTGATGAGACCTTGAGCGTTTGTGTATAAACAATTCAGACTTTCTCTTGAAAGACAGGGATCCGCATCGTGGGGAATTATTGTGCCGACTCTGAAGTAGTCGGCTGTTGGAGGGTTTTTGAGAATGGTGCAGATACGTCAGGGGAGGGGGGTACCGCTGTGATTATAGGATGCTTGGGTTTTGGCTTGTCAGCAGCAGCTCGCAAGCGAATTTCAGCGGGGGCTAGGTGTTTAAATTGGTACCACGCCTGTAGAGCAGTGTGAACCATATCTTCACAATGAAAAGTAATTTTCAATATCCTTGGACCCTGGCCCTTGTAACTGAGCGAATTCGGTAAGCGTTTGACGGAAGTAGTAAGAGTACCGGAAATTCTGCTTTGCGACTGAATAAAACGCCACTGATCACAGTCGTGGGTCGCAGATTTAGCGGCATCGTCATCTACGAGTTCCGGAACGCCATAGAGAAAGATACTTTTTTTGTCACTGGCTTCTTTCCAATTATACGATGGCTGCTGTTTCAGTCGACGTTCACTCCATGGAATGTCCGGATGTATACGAATTGCAGATGACCCCGGGTTCAAGGTGTGAGCGGCAAGCAAGACATTTTCGATATCTTCCATTGCCTTTAGCGTTACTCGTAGCAGTCTCGGTTCGCCAAAATGAGGTGAGTTTGGATGACGTGACAAACGTACTAAACTCACTGGATCAGCCGACGCGTGAAGGGTATCGCATAGTGCACGCCTTTGCTGTGTGTCAGCTTGCTGACGAGTTTTAAAGCAGGGAGACGTTGTTTCCGGCACATTAGAACATATTAGTGTCAATGAATCAGACTGACAAGGGAAATTCTTAGAAGCAACTGGCTTCCTAGCTGATGACATCACTTTAGTGAATTCCTCTGTAGAAAGAGGAACATCACTTTCGGTTGCTGGTGTGTTTCCCGCGACTAACGACGCGAATGTGGGAACGGGATGAGGTGCGATTTTTTCAATCTGCAACGGGTGAGAATTTGAAGAAACATTTATTCCCTCTACTTGGCTCAGTCGCTTTTCGGTTGCTTGTGTGTTTCCCGCGACTAACGACGCGAATGTGAGAACGGGATGAGGTGCGATTTTTTCAATCTGCAACGGTTGAGAATTTGAAGAAACATTTATTCCCTCTACTTGGCTCAGTCGCTTTTCAAGGGATGCTATTTTTTTCGATTGTTGAGCTAACAGTTTATGCAGAAAACGGACGATGGGGTTGTCTGTACAGGCTTTGCAAAACCAGAGCATAGTTGAATTTTTTTGGTGGGCAATAAAATCAGCAGGCGTCAAACCTGAGCAACCAGAATGAAACCAGGAACAACAAATGCTGCATTCTATTCCTTCTAAAACCGAAGTTGAACATTCGGTTTCACCGCAAACGGCAAGTCCCGGTGAGCTTTTGGATTCTTGAGATTTCTTACGAGTAATTGGTTGATTTGATGTAGTTGAAGAGTTACGACGAACAGTTTTCGAGCCACGGAGAACCATTGTCAGTAATGAAATGTTGAAAACTTAAATAAAAATGTTATAAAAATGACGGAGCGAAATTCCACGTTG
>JACCGJ010005637.1:0-14532 GCA_013407085.1 Atriophallophorus winterbourni
TTTCACATCCTTACTCTAAAACCGCGCCCACCATAGCCTTATAGACTCTACCCTTTGAGCTTTAGCGACAGACTTGCTTGATGTTACTGGTGACCTAAGTTGTGATACGCTACCGGAGCTCCAAGCTGACATCTTGTATAAACACGCGCTACTAGGAATTCACAAATGGTGCACAAAGCGGTATAGTGCTAAGCTGTCACAGTTCTTCCCCAAACTATTGTTGCTATCCTAGTTACACACGGTTAAGGTTTGGTCTGGGTTAAGCGCATTTCCCGAATTGTACAACGTGATTGCAAGTCTAACGGGTGTACGATTAATCCTTGCAATTATGGAAAGTTTAACTTACTAAGAAGATGGTAAGCGAACATTGGACTGCTCAAAGAGTTGACGAAATCGGTGTCATTGATGTTGACCAAGAACGCTGAACGAATGAATAAGTGAAAACACAAGCTCGATCCAGGCAAGGTGGTGCTCTGTGTTAGACTGCACGCGGGCTGAGATACTGTCAGGTAGCCCAAGTCTTGACAGATGTAAGAAAGGGGAAATTGCAGTAAGACTCCAGCGTGTTTCCACGTGCGTCTTAGTACCTGTGGCAAATCAATATGTTTGCTGAGCAGCACTGAAGTACTGCGCACGTTTGCACATCCATGCACCCAATCAACCACTGTGCTGAAACGCTCAAGTTTCGTCACGCTATCCTCATTCCTGTGTTCTGTGCTACAAGATATTTGGTGTGCACGTAGCCTTCTTCTTGCTCACCGCTTCCAGTGCGTTACCAACTCGATGATGTTCGATTCATTGTGCTACATACCCCACTTGATCTGCTGACATGAATATTTAATTCGATCTAACCCCGAACTAACAAACCTCTCATTTACTCACACAGTTATTGCACTCGTGTCTTCATTTAACGAGAGAAACTACATCGCCTGTATCAGGTGTTGATAATAAACCTAGCTTATGCAATATGGTGCGAGCATTTTGACGCCATCAGCGTGCTCGATTCCTCACTGACAACTTTTTGCAATTGTGATTTTCCCTATCATATAAGTCCTATGGTCCAATTGCATGATGCGGTTAACTAGTATTGTGTGAGCATTTTGTCTCTCTCTTCCCAACCAGCTCTGGCACCACAACGATCAGGCGCGCTGGTTCGGAGTCCGATACAACGTGACCGAGGCGCTGTTTGCATACTTGGATGATATATCTCCGGAGGTGGGTCGCCATTTAGTTGCTATCGCAGTTACCCATGTCTGGTCGTTTTTTGTCGATATTCATTACCTCGGTTACGTTGTTGAATCTTCGTGGTCTTCAATCGATATCGGCCGTGGATGTACACCCCAAGCACGTGACCATTACATTTATCTACTAGTGCAAGAGAGGTTAGGCATCCGCAATCCAATTGGTCCAACCCCTCTGTGTGAGCAGTCAGCATCCCGAGCCCCTGTCCTCGTGATCATCTACGGTTACTCGAAACCACACAAACCCTCCACAGCAACATAACTCCAAGCCTCACCTCGTGTACATTTCCCCCACGGTTTGCTTGTTTCATCTTACTTAGTTAGTCTGTCTTCGTTTCTAACCTCACTGACTTCCCCCTGCCTGCTTTTATTAAGCATTATGTTATAATTATCCTATAGACCAATGGTTCTCAACCGTGTTAATGCCCAGCACCTCCAAACTATGGTAATATGCTCTCGCGAAATGATCACTGCACAAACACGGAGTACGCTGAAAAATTTACAATGATACAGTAACCAATGACAACACTTAATACAAGACAAAAACTGGAAAATCACCTCGCTCCCCCAAGGGGTACTTTACTTTTCTTTTGTGCGACTATCTCCTGGAGGATGAGTCGGCTTCAATAAAGGTTCTTGGGGATTTAGGTACGAAGCGGCGTCCCCAGCACCACTCGGCGTTTGTTCGAGTCAGCTTCTCTAGCCTTTGCACAACCAAGTGCTACCTACAAGGCAGCTCGGAGTTGCCAGAAAGAGGTGGTCTACCAGACTCTGTTCCAGGTTTTTCCTCAGGCTTTTCTCCCGAAGCCTTTCCCGCGATCGGTTATCCCGCAAGGCAGCGGAGGTTTAAAATCAGGGTTTTCCTTCCCCTAGATGAAATGCCCTCCCAGGCTAACGAGTTCCATCTGCCCGAAGCAAACTGGTTTTCAGGCGCTAGTAACTCACCCTCTCCTCTTCTCCTGTTGATAGAATCAGTTCCGCCGGGCTCGGGTAGCCACTTGTGCAGGCCAGAAGCTGGACTTGGTTGTCAGAGGCTATTTGAGACGCGTACCGTATGGGAACGATAGAAGATGGTTGTCATGGGCGAGTCAGATAATTTGAATTTAGTGAAGAGTGGGTTTGTTGCCAAGGTACAACATGACTTACCCAACAGCAATTTCTCTCCCTTGCGAATGTTGGTCGATCAGGTAATCCGGCTTGTTTTATTCGTTAGGAGGGTGCCCTCCTATCAGCTTCGTAGCCTCGATTGCAGAAGTCGGGCGTGTTATTGTCATGGTTGTTGCTCAGTGTGCTTGATCAATACTATCAACCGCTATTTTTGTTTTACCTTCCTTTCAGGTTCGTGCCGCTACTGTGTCAGCTTTGGGTTCTTTGATTGATAATCAGCTGACAGACGAATCGAAACGGGATCAAACAGATCAGGTGCGTTCTCCTCTTTCGCTCATGTTTTCAAATTGGCAACATCTTTACCAAATTGCCATGTTTAATCCCTTGCTGTGGCACTGCGAACAAGACGTTGTCCATCGATTGCTCTAGGTTAGAGTCCTGTATTGGTTTCGTCAGATGCGCACAATCCACATCCCTTCCTTATCCAAGTGTGAAAAGAGTACCACAATAACTGCAACGACGTCACACTCTGTCCATTCGGTGTAATCGTCTCACCTTTACAACATCACGCGAGCGAAATCACCGATTCCATGATAACGACTCTCCCATACAAACCAACTAAGGGATTTCAGAGCATGTAAGGGCGTGTGTATCAATGTATCTTAATCTGGTCTGTCTAGCTCAGCGCCAACCATGGCCTATGTAGTTATTTGCCAGCTTAGGTTTGATTAAGTGGTCGCAATGTAAACCTGATCCCTGTTCGGTCTGACACCCGTGATCTGACGAAGCTTCCCCTCTAAGCAACTCTAACCGATTCATTACAATCTGCTTCCCTGATCGGTCTCCAAAGTATTCAAGTATATTGTAGACTACAAATCCAAATGCTGATTCGATTTGAAATCACAAACCTGATCCAGCCAAAATGACCCACAGTCATGGACTGCACCTGGGCTAGGATACTGACAGGTCGCCCAGGCCATGACGAAAATAGAATTACGTACACCATTTTACGATGGTTGAATTTTCAAACGCCTTTTTAGCCAGTGCGCTTTCTGATTACCACACCAACACACTACTCGGCAGAAAGTTTAATGGCTGTGGGCTCCGTCCTCATCAACTAGTTTTTTCTGCATTTTGTCTGGCTATCTCAATTTCTGGTTCAGTTACGTGCCACAGCCATCAAGTGTTGTTATAGTACACCTTCAAAATTCACTAACCTTGTTACTTGCTTCAATCTTACGGCACAATTGTATCTTACCCACAAGGCAGCAATCAATTGTTTAACCGAATGCTCCGTTCTGTTCTATCATTGTCATTTTGGCGTCCCCCATTTTGAGTTTGGTATCCGTTATAACTCCAGTAGTATGTACTCGAAAAACCTTCCGTCCTTTCTTGCAGATTAACCAACTTATCGCCACACGTTTTGTCAAGTTGCTGGCCAACGAAGCGTGTCCACTTGTCCGCACTGAACTGTTGGCCTCGTTCTGCGCACTCGTTCGCCAGTTTGAACCACAACTGTGCGCCATGGCTCATCAATACCTGCTGGAACTAAGCAAACCTCAGCCGCGGCAGCCCAACCGACCGGCCCGTCACTCAGTTGTGGGTAAGTGTTGTTTCAACACTGTCATCAGCTTCCTCCGTTTCATTTCGGTGGTAGAGTTAATGTCCACAGTCAACGTGACAGATTGCTCGCTTGAGCGTACAGGGAATGGGACACGTCAACAAGCATGCTATTCTAATATTTGTTTTGTGTAGTTCCTGATAGTGTCTTACACCACATGCGGTCTTTATCTGTGCGGCACTTTGCCTGGATCCGGCTTGTGCTTTCATACCGTAGCATAACACACTGGAGTCTCAATTCCATTTCTATTTTCTTTCTAACACATGTCTAGGCCTGGGCAACCTGACAGTTTCTTGTCCCATGCACAGTCTTGGATTGTGCGGTACTTTGCCTGGATCCGGCTTGTGCTTTCATACCATAACACAACAAGTACTATTTGACCGTTGTTTGTGAACCAAATTCCATCGCCACCTTTCCATCCTGTCCGTCAATGAATATTGCTGTCTATCAGCATGTAGCTTGTGATTTCATACATATATTATACTTACCTTGTACAAGATTTTACGTATCGCCTCTGATGTATGCGGTATATTTTTGTAATCTTTCGCTGTTGAGGATTTTAACCACGTTGATTTGCACTTTAAAATGCGGCCTATCAACCACCAATTTTCTTCGCGATAAGCCTGTTTGGGATCTATCTCAACATCGGATCCATCTTGTGAAACACGGAATATGCTTCAGACCTGAAGACGTGCGTCGGTTGAACCGTGGTCTTGACTTACTTGACTTAATCCCTTGAGTTCCTGGAGAAACATAGGGCCTCGGCAACTTTTCTCCAGTTTGGTCTGTCCGTAGCAGCCAGTTTGATGTCGTTCCAGGTAAGTCGACACTTGCGGATTTCCTCTTCACACGAGCGCTTCCAATATAGCCTTGGGCGTTCTACCCGTCTCTTCCCGATTGGGTTCCATACCAGAGCATGACGCGTGATGTCATCATAAGGTTTCCGCAAGGTGTGCCCAACCCATCTCTACTTTCTTCTACTGATCTGCTGGGCGATCGGGTCCTCAGCAGCAATCTGCCACAGGTCTTGATTCCTCATCTTTTCTGGCCATTTTCCCCCAATAATTCGACGAAGGCAATTATTGTGGAATGATTGCAAGCGGCCAGAAGACTTTGCTGTCACTCGCCAGGTTTCCGATCCATAGAGCAGCACGGATTTGACGTTGCTTCTGAATATACGGAGTTTCGTGCGTTTTGATAGAAACTTCGACTCCCAAATGGGTTTCAATGCTATGAACGCGTATCTTGCTTTGCCGATTCTAGCGACTATGTCTTCGTCCGTGCCACCACTTATTGAAACAATGCTGCCGAGGTAGACGAATTGCGTGACGTCTTTGACTGCTTTACCATTGATGGTGATTGATGGGTGCTCATCAGTTAGCACACGGAGGACTTCTGTTTTTTCGGTATTCACGCGTAGTCCTTCATATGAAGCAAAGTGTGCTAGTCTATCGGTCTTTCTCTGAAGACGTTGGGGGTCACGTGATATCAAGCAGACATCATCAGCGTATTCCAGATCCTCCAAATGTTCGAATTCCTTCCAATCGATACCATTCCTCTCACCTTTTACTGTCTGTTTCATTATCCAGTCTATTACCAACAGAAAAATCATTGGGAACAACAGGCATCCCTGGCGGACGCCAGTCTCAACTGCAAATGGATCGGTCAGTCTTCCGTTGTGAATTACCTGACAGGAGGCGCCTTCATACAGCTGCTTTATGAGATCCATGTTCAGCGGTGGGACCTCATAGTGTTTCGTTATACGGAACTTGCCACCTCGCCATCTACTTTCTGTACACTGTCTCATTGCCAGATTCCTCTTCTTTTGTAACCCAAATCATTTTGTTCAATTCCTTCTACTCGGAACGCGTCTAGCCGTTCACACTTTATAATGACAGATGGTGCGTAGTCGTCTATGAACCTGTCACGTGAGACTCACCTACCCCGAAGGATAGGTGGTGTAACAATATCAAAGCAACTCTCTTGGTTGACGGTTTCGAATAATTTAGCAATTACATTGAAAGAAACAATGCTCGTCTGTATGTTGTTGTGGTTTGTCGCTTATAAATATCAATGAAACCAAAATCTTCACTGATGTGATCTTTTACGTGGTTTCGAGCTTTCGTGTTATCATCCAAATATCGGAACGGCTATCATAACAAAGTATGGAGATTTTTATCATCTAAATTCCAGGTACGGTGCTATCGTCCTATTCAGTTCATGGGTTGCACTCAGCCACCACTCCGTCGTCAATCAACAGACGCAAGCGATCCGAATTTCCACAGGGGAGCATTTTTTCCGCAGGTTGGTTTCGAGTTCTCGTTTTGTGTTTTCTCATCAACTTTAACCGTCCCGCCTCCGTTAATTTCAAGTGTGTTATTCTTCTTTTTACTCATATACAGCGTACCATGTTTCACAAAGTAGTAGTGTCATGCGTGACAGTTTGCCCATCGCTTTGAGGTATGTATGCATCCTGATCCAGTCAATGTGCCACACAGTCATAGACTGCATGTGGGCTTATATACTGTCAGGTTGCCCGGGCATAGACAGATATTAGAAAAAAATAGAGATAACAGTGAGACTGGCAGCTCACTAACTCTGGCCAATCAATTTAGCACGGTGTTAGTTGTACAGTACAAAGTACTGCGCGATTGCTCATCCCCGTGCTTTGATAGCATCAGACGGATCACGACAGAGTTCCTCATCCCATGATGTCAATCTGACAACTCCTTCACCCAGTAAATCAGGTCTGCGATGCTTTCCATGATGATGATGATGATGATATCAGGGCTGTAAATGTAAAGCGCCTCTTTGGCTGTAAGAATCGCAACAAACCATTTCAGTTTGGTACATTATTTAAGAATTGAATGTTTGAGAGAATACGCGTAGCTCATCGATTGGACATTTGATTTTCGGTGTTCGCTAAACTGACCATGCAAACCATTATTTTCTGTAACAAAACTAGTTCAACGTGTTTGCTGTATGGGATTCCCACTCTACTTCTCTTTGAATATTGTCAGTTGAAACGTGTGTTAGCGATTCTACGTCACGCTTGTGTTGCACATAAGCAACGGTGCTTTGCTCTATTTTCAAGACAGTTCCTCGCAATCAGCGCTCCTGTAGAGTTCAGCAACGATTGTTATGCTCTATTCGGGCTCGCAATAGTCTTCTTGTCTAACGATCTCATCGCCATCTTCGCTTTTACAGGCTCCACCAACGTTTATGCTCAATTCTGGCTCGCGTTAGTCTCCTTATTCAACGATCCTCACCCAGATGTGGCCCATCGAGGTCGAATATTGGTCCACTACATTTTGAAACAGGTGAGTGGTTGGGCCTCTTCTCGACGTACAAAAGTTCCGTCTCGTTCTAGCGTTTTGGCTGTAAGATTCCATGGCTGTGTCTCATCGTACGCCGGTTTAATTTTATTGTTTTATTAAGTCTTATGATACTCAATTAATCATTCTTTTTCGTTTTTTGTAGACCTTTGAAAAAGTGAGTTTTACATTCTAATATATTCCTTTGGTCTACCTGTTTTGCCATGTATTTCTCTGCAAATATCAAATGCCATGCACTATGTCGCTTCGTGGTCATTCTCATCTCTGACGACCTTCACATTACTGTCTTATTCTTGTATGAATGGCGGCCCAAACACATGCCATGCTCTCATCATGTATTCATCTCAAAGCTCATCATTTCTTCGTTTCAATCCGCCAATTGAGGACGTCCACGTGTTTGCACAAATTTCACATTCGATGTGAAATTTCTGTATGCTTACATGGCTTGACGTATCTTTAAACTAGTTTCTCTGACCCCTTTGTCCGCCAGTCTCACGATCTGCAATTTGCTGTAAGAGTTGTCGATTGCCATCCGACTTTCTCTAAAACTATTTCCGCAATTCTGTCTGTTGGCACTAGATGCCGTTCTACTGAGTATGGGACTCCCATTACTCAATGTCAGCTTTTTAGTCGCTACGGCCCACCCCACCAGTTCTTTGTCTGATTCTATCAAAGGCGATCATTCACAGACTCGATTGGGTATTGGATTGACCCAGTGACTTTTCCTTTCGGGAATCGAACCACGAACCTCACTATACAACTGCGGTCCCTCGGGCATTAAAAAAGACTTGCTGGTTTATCAAATGTGCAACATTAATCCTGGTATTTTTTTATCCCATAATCTTCGTTTCAAGTCTTCTCCCGACTAGCTTATTATTTCACTATTCGACTGCCTCATTCAGTTTGGACATCCCCTTACGATTCCTTCTCCGAGCTTGACGGTTGTTCCGGATACGCGTTCGCGTAGTGTAGCGGATTTACAGGATCATGGTCTCACCAACCCGACACAACCGCTAATGGTCGGTAGCGCAACATCAGATGATCAATCCAAGCACTTCCGACCGAATGTCAGCCCGCCTCGTTCAAGCACTTCTCCCGTCCAGCGACCCATGGGGAATCCGATTTCCTCGGGTTCAGTCACTACATCTTCGGGTCCGTTGTCTACTGAGCAAAACACTGCTACGCAATTGGCGCTGTCATCAGATACACCGCTTAGTCAGTAAGTGTGTTTTCTTGTATGTTGCTCCCATCCCTCGCATTTTCGTTTTTGATATTGCTTGTGATTCGACTTTAAATTCAACCCGTATCCATCCATACCAGATCCGTTTCGACGCGGCACAAGAAATCTACCCGACCATCATCGTTCATGATTCATTCTGCTCAATATCCTGGCAAACGACACCAGCAAGTCGATCAATTTGTGCGGTTACCTCAAATGGCCTCCAGTTCACCTTGTGTAAGTTTAAACATGCCTCGAATACATAATCTCACCTGGTGTTTTGTTGCATAACAGGTCGCTTGAGGACTGTGCTTTCCTCTGTTTTCATTGCCTCAAATCACAAGACGGGTCCAGGTAAAGTGCCACACAGTCAGATACATCATTAAGAAACATACCTGTGAGATTCTAGCATGCTTCCTCATGTAGCTCAATACCGGTGGTAAATCCTTGTGGCACAGTGTTTCCTGTGCCATCTCGCTGAGACTGGACCTTAACGTGGTGCAATGGTTTATGCCCCTCTGTGACCCATTGAGCTATGGTCTCCGGGCACCTTCAGAGCCACTCATACCAGGAAGGTCAATGGATAGAGGTCAGACGAACAGGGTCTCAACACGACCCGCTGCCTTGTGTGTCAGGCTTTTTAGCGAATGGCTTTGGTCGAGAACCCTAATTGTTCTCCTGTCTAGGAATGGGCTACCTGGCAGTATCCCATCCCGCATACAATCATGACTATAACTACAAAACCCTACTCCATATTGCATTGACTGTCACACACAGTAAACAGGGTTGCCTTACCTACTGCATACAGCAGGGCGGGTAAGCGAAAACAAGCTACTGCTGGCCCTACTCTTCAAACTGTTTCTGACAGTTCCCCACCCTCATTCACTCTTAACAACTCTCCGTCTGTCAATCCCAGCTTTAGAAAAGACCGCGCTAAACATGTTGGAACATTTGCTGTTCGCAAAGTTACAGATCGCTTTCTGAAACCACGGACTTCAGCTCACATCGGAGCCATGAATGTCAGAACTCTCAGACAAATACCTTAGATAGTCTATCCATCGATGTTTGCTGTTTATCGGAAACGCGCTTATATGATCCGTCTATAATTACTGAACTTACTGCCCCAAACCTTTCAACTCGCTACTTCTTGCGCTGCTCTGGTGATTCTGTAGCTGCCATCTCGGGACAAGCGGGTGTTCGTATAGTGTTGAATTTACGTGCCGAATCCTGTCTAATCGATTGGATTCCTTGGAATAGCAGGATGTGCGCAGTTAGACTAGCCACTAATATTAGACCAAACTCAAAATCTTCTAATCAGAGATGCTGGTTTATTGTAGCAACTAACACCAATTCCGACGACGAGAAGAACGCCTTCTACGACGATCTTTATGCTTTTTTGAGATGTGAAAAAGCTCAGATATTGTTGTCTTAGCGGGAGATATGAATGCCAGACTGGGTCGTTTAGATTCATTCGAATCACAATTAGGTGGCATGTTTGGTCTTGAAGGCCAACGCACAAATAACGGTAAACGGTTTATAGAATTCTGTGCACAATCTCGATTATTCATTAGCAGCACCTCCTTTCGCCATAAAATATGTCAATGTGCCACATGACGCTCGCCGGATGGAAGCCAACTTTCGGCCCAAATCCACCATATCGCCTTAATTGCTCGCTTGAGAGGTTGCATTATGGACTGCCGCTCCTTTCAGACTATGCTCTTGTGCGATGTACGTTTTTCTTAAAGTTCTCCAGTAAGAAGCCTTCGAACATGAAACGCATTGCTATCGAAAAATTCTCTCTGCCTGCAGTTCAAGACATTTATAGGACCACCTTGAGTAACTCACTCCCAGTTGCTCCGTGTGCAACTGCCGACGAAAGGTGGAACAAAATAGCTGGGATTATGCGAGCCGCCGCAATAACAGCCTGTGAGACTACGCAATCAACCCTAAAGTCCCACTGAATTTCACAACGCTCTATAGAAATTCTTCACCAGCGATGCCAAATACCACACGGTCCTGGGCACAATACAGAGCGTAGACGCGTGAGGAATGAACTTAAACGGAGCTTAATACTAGACAGAGAAAAGTGGTGGTTAAATAAGGTCTAGCAAATAGAAACACCAAATAATGCGGGTAACGTGCGAAAACTCTTCCAACTTATTCGATCGACGGGGCCTACGAAAAAAGGAGTGAGTGAGACTATCGCTGAAATAGACGGTACTCTTATCACTAATAAGAATCGCCGCCTTTCACACTGGGCCGAACATTTTGAAGAACAATTCAGCTGGTAGCCTGCAACGGATTCATTCCCTCAGCAGCTGTTATAATTTCATACACAACGATACTCTCTGAAATAAGTTCTTCGGTAGTATTGTTGATATATGAGTTACGCTGGTTGGGTCGCGTTTTTCGGATGTCGGACCACCGACTTCCGAAACGGCATCTTTTTTGCGACGCGTCATCCCGAATCTCGTGGTAGCCAAACCGTCACGTGGCATAGGCAGCTAAAAACTTAATACTAACCTTTCCTAAGTCGGCGCAGCACGTCTGCCATGCTGGTGTCCCCGCGATCAGATAGCGCAATGGTTAGTCACGCTTCAGGATATGACCGTGTTCAATGGCGGTCTTGCACTAAGCATCTTCTTGGAGTGTTTGCGTAACCCTGTATGTTGTCAATTGGAGTGACGAGGAAAGTTTGTGATGATGCATGGCAGTTAAAGCCGCAAGCAAGCTGTCATGCTGATGTCGCTCTACTCGTTCACGAAACTTGTTTGAATGCATGTTCCATTCGAGATGTAGGCACCTCTTTCCAGTTTGTTTGTGCTTACTGTTCTATAGAATCCGTAGCTATTTAAGTCCCACCCTTCCCCATCTTTTAGGATTTTTTCATGGTTGTATGGCAGTTAAGCATTCGGTACATGCTACCGGTGTAAAACTGTCTCTATGCACAAATGTGCAATCGTGCAGCATTTCCGTGCTGCACGGCTAACATCGTGCTAAATTGATTGGCCAACAGTAGTGAGCTGCATGCTGAAATACGCTGGAGTCTCGCTACCATTTCTATTTCTCCCTCATATCTGTCTAGGCCTGGGCAACCAGACAGTATCTTAGCCCACGTGCAGTCTCTGACTGTACGGCACTTTGCCTGGATCAGGCTTGTGCATTCATTCATTCATTCAAAACTGTCTCTGATGATGATGGTGATGATTACCTGTACCGCACGAAGCGTTACAAGTGATTTGATTTCACCTACTGGTTAGGGTGCGAATCTTCAGCAGTCATTTTCCCGATCAATATCGTTACACTTTGGTCTTCCCCTCTCGGGGGGAATTATGATTAAGCCCATTTTTCAAAATATGCACCGCTGCCGGGAGAGAATCACGAACCTTTCGGAACGCGAAGGAAGACCAACTTTCTTGCATCAGATTGCCCAGACCTAGACATATATTGGTGATAAAATAGAAATAGAAGTGGTAGTGTGACTCCAGCGTGTTTCCGCATGCAGCTCACTACCTGCGTCAGCTGCGCAGCACATCATTACTGCTCAATTGTACCCTCGTGATCGAATGAGCAAGCAAACTTTATGCTTCTGATTGAAGGATCTATCACGTGACCTCAGTTTGCCCTAATCAACGATAGTTAAACGGGTGCGAACTCTCAGCTGCATTCTGTCACTGGCTGTCATAAATGGAGCGGCTACATCGATTGCCTTTCGTATGGATCAGTAACCAATAGCTTGTTAAACTCTCCACACGTTTCAAACATTCTATCTCAATACACGTGCAATCTCTGAAAAGAAAGCACTTTTTCAAATTTGTGTTTTCGTTCCGGTCTGAACCGAGCGTGTTGTCTCGTGATATTTTCCGTTCTATTAGATCCTCGATGTAAGGCGATATAGACTAACAACTTGATTTGCTGCCAAGTGTGTATGCGTGTGTTGTACAGCAGACGGCTACATTTGCTAATCACTGTAGTACCCTATGTATGCTTTCGGGCACTCCTCATCAACCAATTCTGAGCAGCGGCAGTAAATTGAGACAGAGGAGATGCTTTCGTTAATCAATATGTTACGATAATAATCCAGCTTTCATGTGCAATCGTAGAGTACTTGTATACTGCTAAGATAACATCGTGCTCAATTCCGTTGCCATTGGTAATAAGCAGCACGAGGCATGCGCCTCAGCAGCACACGGGAAATCTCTTGTACAGTGTCTTCGCATAGCCAGTTTGCTTACCCTTTACCGCCAAACGTCACCCGTTCTTTTTTAACAACTCGCATAAGTTGTTCTCCTCTTCCTCAGCCCAGTGCATCTCCACCGTGCCTGCATGTCGGCGAGCTTTCGTCTCCCGATGGCACACACCCTTTGGACCGAATCCAGCGGACTCAGTTTTTCCCGTGGTCATGCAGCTGGTTTGCCAAGCCACTGTTGAGCTTTCGTAAAGCAAACGATACCCCCGATTCAAAGTTCCATTCTGGTGAGTTCGGGTTCCGTCCTGTTGACCATACTAATCGCATATGGTGTGCTTAATCGATAACTCCTGATGCTCGAGGTTGCCTTTCCGGTTTGTTGTAGCAGGAAAGATTATTGACACCAATGATTGTTTCAAGCTCGTGTATAACTTTTCAATAGAATTTCTGTCTCCGCGATTATTCATCCCATTTGTCTCAAGAGCCACATCTAACAAGAGGATGTTGCCACTGAACAATTGATGATGTTGCGTGTGTTATGTCCCCATGATTGTATCCCGTTTTGTCATTGAACAATTGTCATAGATTCCGAATATTTTGCAATGTATCCTTTGCGTTCTTCTTCTACTGCTTCAAATTAATCCATTTGTCGAGCGACTATTAGGTGAAAACATTGTCGTATTTATCTAGCCCGTCTGTCATTTTTGCGACCACGGTCACGTCGTGTGTATGATGGGCTCTGCGTCGTTTGCCTGTGAACCCATGCACAGTTGTGCAAACTTGCTGCACTTCTGTGCTGTGCAGATTACACCGTGCTAAATTGCTTTGCCACCGGCAGTGAGCTGCATGTGGATACACGCTGAACTATCATTTCTATTTTCATTTCTCATATCTGTCTAGGCCTGGGCAACCTGACAGTATCTTAACCCGCGTGTAGTCAAAGACTGTGCTGCACTTTGCCTGGATCAGGCTTGTGCATCCATACATGCGCATTGTGTTTACCACGTCACAGCATGACGTCTTGAAAGAAATGCCTCCGTTCTTGCATTCGTTTTTTTATCAGTAGCTCCTTAGCCTTGGCCATTCTGATCCCAGGAAATCACAAGCGCCATTCATAGTTATCATTTTTGTTCCACATTCAATTATGTTGTAGTCTCACTATAATTGGACTGTTTAACTCACCTCAACCTAGGACCTGATGCGAACAAGTTACCACAACATACCCCCGACCCGGACCCGCAGCTGATTGCTCTTTGTTCCTACTCCACCGACCTGGATGTTGTCGTCTACGCCGATCGCGTCTTGCGTCTCGGTCAATGTCGCGATGCCACACACGCCGGTCACGCCTCCTGGGTCCGCGCACTTCGCTTGGACACCGCGGAAACTCAAACACCCAAACCGCTCGCTGCCTTCTGCTCCACCAACCTGTTGTCCGACGAGCCTGGTCTGCTCCGTTTTCACCCCGTCCAATCGCATTTGGTCGCGACCGATTCGCTCGGCGGTGTATCAGTGTACTCATGGGACAAGGCGGACACGCTGAATTGTCGCAGTCACTTGATTCCTCCGAAGGAATTCGATGTGCAACTTAATGCGACACAAGATTGGTTAGCACTTGAGTTGTTATTACACTTTTTGGTAGCCGTTTACCCTAACGAGTAACTGCAACTGTGCTTCCATTTTGACTTTCAGTTTTCCACAATCCAGCCCGTCACGTGTGACGGATGTTGCGTTCATAAATTGTTGTGATGAACGGAGTCTGTTGCTTACGTGCGACCAAGATGGACGCATTCGTGTGTGGCGTAATTATTTGAGAGATCTCG
>JACCGJ010005638.1:0-41880 GCA_013407085.1 Atriophallophorus winterbourni
TACGAAATCAAAGACCCCTTGCTAATGTGGATTAGCCGATTTCTGCAAGATCGCACATCGTGTGTGCGCGTCAAAGACGGCTATTCAGACTGTTTCCCGGTGACCAATGGAGTTCCGTAAGGATCCGTACTCGGAAACACTCTCCTCCTTATATTCATCAATGATATAAGCATATACTGTCGTCCAACTAGTACATATTTCAGCCCGTTATCGAATTCGTAGAGCAACACATATTTTCGTGGAGTTCCGTGTTGTAATAATTATTGGTTGCGGATGCGTAGTATTTAAATAAGCACAACAGTTCAAAAATCAATGACTTATCGTAATGTTGCTGAACCATTAGAAATTCAAACAAAATTAGGAGTGTGCATCACACTACAGACTTCACTCACGCCGTACGTTGGCCGACTTCGTCCAGCCAGATGTCACAAAGTGAGGAAAAAACGGTAACATATCCAAATCTGTTGTCGAATTCTAAAACATACGGAACTGAATGCAAGAAAACTGAGGTCAGCGATATTAATGATGAATTGTGAATGATTATTCTGGGAGTGACACCTTGCAATGTCGCATATTCGTGGAAAAAACTAGGTTTGTATTTTGTTGGCCGAATAGTTAGATTTTTTCTAGATACGGATAGTGGTGAATCGGTATTGCAGATATTCGAAAGAAAATCGCCCTCACATGAAGGGCTCCAACCTTCTAGTCTCACAGTAATAAAGGAATTACAGGACCTTCTGTACTCTGTTGGATTCGTGTTTGATTTCCACCGAGTTGAAAATAATAATGCTGGCCTGTCGGATTCAAATTACAAGTTACATACACTACCTTTATTAGATCACTGCAACATTATATCTAGTAACATTACTCGGTCTGATAGCTATGCTTTAGAAGGCATCCAACGTTCTTTCACACGATCCATTACCACCAGTTCGGATAAGCATTCATATAAGGAAAGATGTCAGATCCTAGGATTGGAACCATTATGGTTTCGAAGAATAAAACAAAATCTTATACTCTTTTACAGAATATTGAAAAAAGATATGATCGACATTGATATACAATTAGATTTCAAAAACTCTGAAGCATATAATCTTCGACACAAAAACAAAATATGTATACCGAAAATCCACAATCGTATACGAAAAGATTTCTTTATTTATAAATATTCTCGTTTATGGAATTTACTTCCTAATAATATAAGATTGAGCACTTCACAAACTGAATTCAAAAAGCAACTCAACTCTTTTTTATCTCCGGAAAAATTAGGTAAGCTATTTCTAATTAATACAACTATAGATAATTTATACTTATACGGCATAAAAGGCTTTTAATATTTTTTAGCAATAAAAAATTTTAAAGTGACATATAACTTTTTTCTTGAGAATTTACTTTTCAGAATTGTTGAAATTCAACAAAATACACTCTCACAATTCTTGAAAGGGCGATGCAACTCATATCTCCGTGACCCGATGAAGTGAACTCTTTATACAATTATCTGCGTTTGAAGTTGCATTTGGAACATCATACATGAATAAACATTGTGGTCCTGACCTACCCAAACTGGGCTAACAGTATTTACACAAACGGTGTAGTTTGTGTGAATGAATAATCTTAGCCAATCAAATAACTGACCAATCCAAGCTGACGAAATTGTCACAAAATCGTTCAGAATAAGTTTAGCCAATGAAATAACCGACCAATCAGATGTCAATGAACGAACGCTAAAGTTTTTATGGTTTGTGTATATTAGAAAAAACAAATTTATTTTGTGCGATTACTTACAAATCAAAAGTAGACAGGCCTGATCGCCAAGAAAGTTAAACTAAAAATTCGGGTTGTCTATAGCAAAGCTCGTTTGAATGGCAGGATTAGTAAATTATATGCACGAGTATCTATTTTGTTGTACGGTCTAATAACGCAATATGCTATACTTAATCTATCTGTGAAATATCATGATATATAAGTTTAAAAAGGAGAATACAGAGCTAACAGCCGTTGATAAGTAAGTATCGAGTGCATTGAAATAATAGTTAAATCGTGTTAGACAAATCACAACTACGCATATGTGATTCCTGTGAAACGATCGTTTTTTATAATGTTGACTTTCATTGAGAGTTAACTGCTTACACATATAGATCCTATTTATGATTAACTATTATCAATTTGACGCAAGAAATTGTCCATAAACAAAAAAGTTCAATAAATGTAGTTGTGGACCAATATGGAATTGCACGTTCTAGCGTACCTATTAATGTTCCGACTAATCCATGACTGGGTGTAGTAACCATATGCTTGTAACCAAGCGAATGTAGCCACTGATTAACAGGTGAACCAGAGACGTCGGTCGCGTTATCACTCATGACAGTTGTGAGGCTAAAATGTTCGTAACTAGAGAATTTTGAATTCCGACTTTGGTTTAGTAATAAGGTATACACCTGGCCATATGTGGCGAGTGTTTTAATAACAATCAATAAAATTGAATCAATTAAAATTAATGATACTGCTGTTTAAATGATTGATATGGCGTGTCCATATTAGGTTACCAACTTATACTTTGTTTATAAATTTTCTAACATTCCTGACTATTGTTCCTGATAACCAATCCTCCATATTGCATCGTATATTCCGTACATAAACTCTATTCCCAATGTTAAACATTCTTTGTTTTGCACCATGATATTTGTTACACTGATGCTCCATTTTACGACTGTATTTCGGTTGTCGCACAGTTACTGGTTTCAAGGCATCAAATGTCTGCCTCAGCTTCCTTCCCAAAAATAGTTCTGCTGATGGCCTGTTATCGTCTGTGGAATGTATTGGTGTTGATTTGCAAGATAATAAGAATATGTCCAAGAAGTCGTGATACGTTCCATCTAACTTTGCTTTGGCTCTAGCTCGCTTTAATGTGTTCACAAACCTTTCAACCTGTCCGTTTGACTGGGGGTGGTAGACATGTTTTATTCTGCACCATCTGCGGAACTGTTTAAAAACAGATGTTAATTGTGAGACGTTGTCGTACACAATCGTGGATAGCACCGATTGAGTTGAAGCAACTTTCATTGGAAACACTTCGGGTCACTTTGATTCTGCATCAACAATGACGAAGTAATATATACCTTCAATCGGACCTGCAAAATCAATGTGGATTCGTAACCACGGGCCTTCTGATATTGGCCAAGTGCTGAGCTCACTTAAAGCGTTATCGACGCTAGATGGTTCGCAAATATGCAGAATTGGAATTCTCATGAATCAAGTTTATTAATCCGGTCAAATCCAAGAACATTCAAGAAATCGAGTTCGGTAATGTAACAATGCACGCCACGAAATGAAATGTTACATTGCAGCATTCCACAGTGTAGACATGCACTTCCTGGTTTGTTCTGTTGTAATCTGTTGCATTGAAATTGTTAGATAATTCTCTTATCTGATTGAATCCCATATATATTTGAGACTGTAAGGTTTTTTAGTTTAAAACGTTCGCACTGCTGATTTATTCTGCCAGTGTATGTTATGATATCTTCATCAACTCCCATTGTGATTTGCATACAGATGTATCTGATATTGAACAAAGATGAGCGTTCGCCGAAAATTCTGCTGAGGCATTCAACGAGTTTTATCAAACTGAAATATTTCCGACATTTTTGCAGAAAAAATTTGCAATATTTTTCATGTTCTACTGGCCACAACTTCCTTAACAACATTCGCACACGAGTCTCCTCATCTAGCTTAGCACAACCGACCATCAATACATCTTTGTATCTTCATTACAATTGGCGTTGTTAAAGTTAAATTAATTAATGTATAGATAGATAGATAGATAGATAGATAGAAAGATAGATTGATAGATAGATAGATAGATAGATAGATAGATAGATAGATAGATAGATAGATAGATAGATAGATAGATAGATAGATAGATAGATAGATAGATAGATAGATAGATAGATAGATGCACGACTGAGGATCCTGAAGTTATATTATCTTGTTATCGGGTTATTTTAATTCCATTCAATACAATTCATTACATACAACTACAAACTATGCAAATGTAATTTAGTTGAAACGAAACAGTGATACGTCTGTTATCCGTATATCTTTGATATTCATTTTATGTATGTATTTTACGGTCTGCTTAGAGCAAGTTTCATTCCGAAAAACAAATTCAAGTTTTCTCGACCATTTTGTCCACTACGGAACATTTCCATGTTGACCTCAACGTATCAAGTTGACGGTCAGTTTAGATCAGGTTACATTCAGAATAACAACTTTCTGTCGGCCAGTGTGTTTGCTTCGGAACCCTCCCATGTTGACCTCAAGGGTTGGCAACACGTTTAGCCTTACCGTCCACCGGATTTTCAAACCGAGCCGGAACATTCCATGTTGACCTCAATGGTTTGCAACAAGCTCAGCCTCTCGGCTGGTAGTATACCGTAGTCTGTACTTTTATTTAAGGTCATATCTAAATCAAACGTAGGAGCAACAACAAATCAACGCATATGAATCTTGTAGGAAAAGTAAACTATTTTCATGAAAGTGGATAACGTTGTACGACCACTGAGACGCATATAGCGTATTAACGGAATGTGTTATATTATAACTGTAGATAAATCATTTTGAATACTAGTGTACTTGGATAGAATTCAACGATAATCTTGCAAAAAATGGAAGAATCTTATCGTGAAATTAAATCCGGATAAATGTTGATTGTACTGGATACACTGTAAAGCTTGTTTCCGTCTGTTTGCTGTCAGCAGGTGGAGATGGTAAGATGAGATTCAGCGAGACTCATATCAGTTGATGAGTGGTACGCAAAGCAACAAGCTTAATAATATCCATATGATGGTAAGAATTCAATAAGAATTCGAATAATTTCACACATTAAGTAAGAAGGGGAAAGAGAGATCGTTTAATTGATGGTATCGATGAACCTGATTTATATCGCCAGTTATTGATGTTGAATAATCCAACCTATGAAAATGTCAAGAGAATATGCGAACATTATGAGAATAATTTTAGCCAATCAAATAACCATCCAATCAGATGTCAGAACGTTTGTGACAATATCGTTATTCGAGCGATGTAGACCAGACTCCGGAAAAAACTTATTCAGCCTCAGTGGGTAAACGTTATCTCCACCACCCATTTTGGCTAGGCTGAAAAGGGGTGTTGCATTGAAAAAAGAAGTCTATCTAACTACTTTTAATTTAGACAATGCGTATATGTATCAGTATCAGTATTGTAACACCGCTGGTTTTTTCTTATCAAAACATTGATCTTGACAATTATTACATCCGTTCGTTCGTGCGTGCATCGTAAACGCTCTGTACACGTTTTGGCTACCGCGATAAACCTTTCCTCGCATGTGCCTTTTCTCAAACATTCTTGGGGATATTATTGTAGTAATCCAGGCTACTACAAATTGGTGAGCCCGACTTGATGCACGAATCCTTCGTGTACTACAATTGGTAAGCCCAATATCCACGCACAATTCGAGATTTTTTCCGGTACGTCTTTTCCCGGTTTACATCGGCGTTATTTCAGGATAATTTCTTACCTCCTCTAATACGTTTTACATCAAAACGTCATATGCATCACATAATTACATTTGTTGATCAATTCACAAGTCGGGTTAGAACACAATCTACAGGGCAGACAGTTTACTTTGTATACTGCTTGTAAGCCCCTCGTACATCAATCAACGGATCGTCGGGTAGGTACTCTCCTAGAGAGACTATGCACCAGGATTTTGTCAGTCATTTTACAACTGACATACGATATATCTTAGGTGCCACAATTCCTATCCTTACAACGTGTGTGATAGACTGGCCACTCTCCCTCGAACTCAGCGAAATCGCTGCAGTGCAAGCTACCGATGCGGACATCGCACAGCTCTGGGACGCCTATTCTTTCATCACACCTCTCTCCTTGCCCGATGGCTCGGGCAATATCCTTTGCGACCTATCGCAAAGCACTTTCCGACTACTTACCCTGTCTGCTTTTAGACGGCACATTAGCCACACCATACGCAATCTTTCCCATCCTGACATTCGTGCTTGCGTTATGTTTTATACGGGAAAATTTGTATGGTCGAAAGCCAGTGGGTACATGCAGCATGACACTGTCATGACACCTACGCCATTTGGGATAATAACCGCTTGTACATCAAGTATATACCCACAATTCGCCATCTCCACAGTAAGTATGCGCCCGGAACGGCACATTTGCCAATTATGAAGCGGGTATTTAACACGTTATTATCGATTGGTATATCCCGTGCATGCTTTTTGTACCTCATCATTATAACTCAGTCGTGGCCAAAAATCCATGCACCAGAGGGTTTTTTTCTCACTTCTCAGGCACACATGCACCTCCAGCTTTGGAAAACGTGGCACGCGCCACCTCCGGATCACCGACGCTTGTCGCCATCCTATCCGGTAACATGGAATACACGCATCCTTCGTGTATCCCCTCAGTACGCATGTACCTCCTGCTATGAAAATCGTGGCACGCGCCACCCCCGGACACCGACGCTTGTCACCATACTGTTCGGGTAACCTGGAATGCACGCATCCTTCGTGTATCTCCTCGGTACGCATGTACCTCCCGCAGTGGAAACCGTGGCACGCGCCACCCCCGGATCGCCGACGCCTGTCGCCATCCTCCCAGTAGCCCCTATTCGAGCACACGCCGCCCAACACGGGCGATCTCCCAAGACGGTCGTCATTGACCGTGTCGGCAAGCATGACACTGTCTCAATCGACATAGTCAAACTGGCTTTCATGGACGAGGAAGTTATCCCAAATGACCCAACGCCAACCCCGGCACCACTGGTCATTACCCCTGCTGTACCTACAGCTAACCCAGAGCCGGCCACTACAGGAACCAAACGTGCCAAACGGCAACCCGTTCGATTCGCTGATGTTGTTGTAAATAGGTAATACTTTCATATCCCCTGGCATACACGCGTGCATTATTTCGTACCTCATTCTAATCACTCGGTCGTGGCCCTAAACCCATGCACCAGGGCGTTTTCTTTTTCTTCCCTCAGGTACGCACCCACCCACCGTTGATACCACCGAATCGCGCACCCTTCCTGGTCCACCTACGCTTGCCCACAACTCACCCGGTAGCCCTAACCACCAACAAGAGCACAATTGTTCCAACACGCCTGTCATGTCACACAAGGTCCTTACCAGCCCAGATTGACACGCCAATCGATTCTCCTGGCGCGGCCGTTTACCATCCTTCTTCGGGACGCCGGAAATTCTGAGCAGGGACTGTGTTTTCGAAGCTTCTGGTTCTTGTTATCAAGCCTACGGATGCGCCTGTTCCTGCTCAAATCGGGTTCATACTAAGACCGCGCCAAACGGGAAAATCCCGCTAGCAGCTGTTCACTCCGTGTGAGGCGGCTCGGCAGTACGTTCACTCACATGTGAGACGCTACTTGGCTTAGTCCTGATCGGTTCACCGTACATCCTACTCTCGAACCACCGAAGATCGACCCACGCAGACCGAGCGCCCTGGCTGACTTCTATGTGACTGGTTGCTGAGAGACTACGTTCCTACCCGGGGTAACCTGACACCCGCATGCCCCACGCTACTGGCAACTCCCGATCAGAAGTCTTCGCTGACCAGACTTCTTGGAGGGGGGCTGTGTAACACCGCTTGTTTTTCTTATCAAAACATTGATCTTCACAATTATTACATCCGTTCGTTCGTGCGTGCATCGTAAACGCTCTGTACACGTTTTGGCCACCGCGATAAACCTTTCCTCTCAATTGCCTTTTCTCCAACATTCTTGGGGATATTATTGTAGTAATCCGGTCTACTACAGTATCAGTATCACAGGGCGATAGTTGACCAAGTCGAAACGAGTGCCCAGATTCTTTCGGAGGTGTGCTTTAAAACACCCACCACTACCAGGTGTCCTGAGGTCGCATGTTCGAGTCACGGTGGCGGAATTATTTTTTAAAAATTATTCGCCGTCGGATTGAAGACACATCTTATCTTAATTTTGATTTCTTCCAAAGCAATTTCCCTCTCCCATTTTATCCGCTCCCTTGATTTTCTTTTCATTTCCATCTCGTTGAGTTTTGCCTCTACTGGTTCAACGAAACGATGCACGAATGGTTGCAGAGATTGAGAAAAGTAACTGTGGGGAGAGTCATTAGTGAGAGTGTCGGCAAACATTATCACTACAACCTGCAAAACATTTGATTGGTTGAATTGATTCAGCCACAACGCCTGTCAGCCTTCATACAGATTATTTTGATTGGTTAAATTCTGATTGGTTGCTTCAGCTCCAATATATAGCTCTGCAAGGGGTCCGCTGTCACTTTTAATTATGAGCTCTAACGATATCATTCAGATTTTTCAGGGAGCCATTGGTAACCGCGCGATTGGAAGTCTCGTGGAATTGAACCACTTGCTGACCGATTTCTCTCGAGTTTCTGGTACCCACTATGCCATCCGTACATCGAAGAGGAACCAATCGGACCAGTTGACATTTATTAAATATATATGTCAACGAAAAGGATACCACCAGAAACCAAATCTTGGCCTTCGCCGTAGAAATTCGATTGCAACACAATGCGAGGCCCATTTCAACTTGGAGCGTATGGGCTCTGGTTTCCGCGTCACCAATATTAACATGGTTTATAGCCATGAATTACACACCGGGGAAGCTGGGTCGTGGTTTTTTCGCAACCGACATCTAACGCCTTCGGAATTGGAGATGATTCGACCGCTGCTGGAATGCGGGGTCTCCTCATTCAACATACGGTATTACGTGGAGACTCGATTTCAGAAAACTCTTACCGGATATGATGTGAATAACATGCGCCGGCGAGTTCTGGCTGGCCGTAACAATCCAGGTAAGTGTTGTTTCATTACAATTAAAATAACTTGATTATATGGACGATATTTATTATCAATTTTTCACAGCCTATATTCGACGAATGGAAGAGGATCTCAACGTCCATGGGAAGGCACGCGTGCTGCTGGATGAGACGAACAAGATGATGCATTACATCTATACAACCCAAGAAATGCTTAGTATGTTTAACCGTTTTTCTGATTTTATTCTCATCGATGGTACATTCCGTACCAATCGCGAGAAATATTTTTTATATCAATTATTGGTAGTACATGGATGCCGCAAAAGTCTTCCTGTAGCAATAGGCTTCTTGTGGAGGGAAACAGCTGAAGATATCCGCACGTTCCTGCTTACCTTTGTCGAATTCGTCGGTGGGTGTGATGCTGTGAAAGCCATCATGTCCGATGGAGCACTTGCGATTGCGAATGATGTAGAGGACGTATTTCCACACGCTTCGCATTTGCTTTGTCGACAAACATAAATCGAAACACTGTTAATTCAGTTAAATGCCGATTTCAATGAGCATCATAAACAACATCACGACAACCGTTTCAACCAAATTACATCTGCATAGTTTGTAGTTGTACAAACAACATGTAACAGTGCCATTCAAGTATAACTTTGTGTACCAATATTCAACTGTTTCGAGGCTTATTGCAACTAATCTTACTGTCTCAACCTGATGCTCCAGCGATTCAACCCGAAGCAGATGATGCTCAAGATAACAAAAAGCAATCTGAACTTCATCAATCGACGGAACTGTTGAAAAAAGTCAATAATGTACCATCGATTTCAGACTCAGGGGTTACGTCCAAAGAGCTCCAAGTGAACACGTCTCATTTCAGCAAGCTAACATTCGCCCAGATGGTGTCTAAAGGTGATAAGTGTTTGGCGTTAGAATTGAGCCCTAAACCTCAGGCAACAGAGGAAGTTCAAAGCAAAACGGTTCCATATCACAGGGAGCAGAAAAATTCGATAAAACGCATAAAAAATTTAAGTGTAATATGCACCAATATTCCTGAGTCAGAGGTGACGCTCTTTCAAGAAAGGCAAAAGCATGACCGTGAAAACTGGTTCGTCGTTTGTAATCGAATCGGCCTAGACAGTATTCACCCCGTGTCGGTAACTCGATTAACTCGTCATACGAAATCCCCGAATCAAGATAAACCACGTCTCCTTAAAATCACTTTCGCCAACGAAAAGGACATGGAAAATGTCCTACTAAATTCGTATTTGCTCCGAACGCAAAGTGACCTACCCAACCGTATATATGCTGACGTACCTTGGTGGGAAAGGTCAAAAGCACCGAATAGGCGGGATCAAACAGCACCAAGGAGTATTATTTTGCTTGACGTTCCAGAAAATTCGGGCACCACAACGGGCTTCGAAAACAAAGAGCACGACCGTAAACAATGGTCATTTATAGCCGAAAATATCGGTTCCCAAAATTCTGTAGTTGTCGACACATACAGAATACCTCGTTCGCCGAACTATCACGGGAAAGGGGCAAATCCACTTAAGGTTACGTTTCTTTCAAGTAGCATGGCGGATGATGTTCGAAGCAAGCTAAAAGTGAACAGAAACAGGTTACCTGAAAACGTTAGACTGTGCAACTCAAAAGCCGCTGTTGAGGTCCACCTGGAGCCTTTAATTACGCAATTATCCGAAACTGGTGCAAATTCGCCCGCGAAATTACTTCAAATTGCTTCAAAAAACGATCTCGGTCCGACGTCAACATCGTCGGACCAATAAATACTAATACTGACTCGGTGTTACATTCTAAAAACTCACTTAAATGCATCTATACCAATGCTCAAAGTTTGTTCAACAAATTGACTGAACTGACCGAGCTGTGCAAACGATACACGCCAGACCTCGTTGCTGTTACTGAAACCTGGTTTCAATCCTGTATGACTGAAAGTGAACTCTTAATCCCCAACATGATGCTAATACGGAACGATCGCCCAAGAAAAGGTGGTGGTGTGGCTTTATACTGTCACGAACGGCTTCAGTGCATGAAAATTCACGATCCAAGACTTGATTTCGAAGATACCCTCTGGTGCAGTCTCACGAATGTGTCACAGGACGATTGCATTCTTGGAATCATATATCGCCCTCCAGCCTCGAATGATACTCAAAATGACAGGTTATTACAAGCGCTAAATTACGCCGGAGAGAAGCGTAGCTCGCAATTACTACTCATCGGGGACTTCAATCTTCCTCATCTCTTTGCCAGATCCGATCACCCTCTACACACATTTGATCACAAATTTCGTGAGGTGATCGACATGATTCCACTGCATAATCATGTGTTTGACTTTACTCATAGAAGAGGATCAGATTTGCCATCCATTTTGGATCTAATCTTTACTTCAGAGAAAACAGCAGTTGAGGGTGTTGACTACATTGCGCCCCTTGGTCGGAGTGATTATCTGGTGCTAGCCTCCGAGTATGTTTGCAGTGCTAGATAAGTTTGTGCGTCCTCCAAACAATTCAAAAAGATCGACTACGCTGGTCTACGTGGATCGCTTGGGCTAGTAAATTGGCAAGAACTTGATCAGCACAACACCGAAACACACTGCAGTGAGCTCACGAAAATACTTCAGTCAAACATAGATCATAATTCGCGATTTGTTGATGAACGACGGGCAAGTGACTTCCGATTTAAGCTTCGCAGTCGCACAAAAAATGGCTCGGGAAACGAAACTTTGCTTGGACTGAACACCGAAAGACCAAAACTGATGCCTCTTGGCAGCAATTTTCTAAAATTCGTAACAAAGTGAATGCTCTCGTCAAAGAGGACAAGCAATATTACCATCGCTCTCTGTCTTTGAAAATAGAAGAAAACCCTAAACTTCTCTATCGGATTGTCAATGCTCGGTCCAGTGTGAAACCAGGGGTGTTTCCTGTTATTTCTGAGAATGGATTAACAGTCACAGCAAAGGAAACGGCTGATACTCTCGCTCAATTTTATGAAAATGTGTTTAGCCCGACAACGGTTAGGGCGAATGAGAATTTACTGACATCGATTGTATCTCAACAACTGAATGATATTGAGATTAATTCAGCGATTATACGAAGACACTTGTGTCGACTGAACCCTAGGAAATCTCCTGGAGCCGATGGAATAACACTAGCACTACTAAAATCCTGTGACCAGCAGCTGTGTGAACCACTATGCCAATTGTTCCAACATTCCCTAACCGAAGGAGTGGTGCCAACAGAGTGGAAGACAGGAGTAATTTCACCAATTTATAAGGGTGGTAGCCGTTCAGATCCCGCGAACTACCGTCCTGTCACCCTACTCCCGTGATATCCAAAGTGATGGAGCGCATAGTGACGGAAAATATAGTTCATCACTTGGAATCACAAAATATACTATCTGTCGCCCAGCATGGGTTTCGTAAAGCTCGCTCCTGCTTGACAAACTTGCTGACGGTATTAAACGATTGGACCCAAAACGGTTGACGCAGGAGACAGTGTGCACGCGTGCTATCTGGATATGTCGAAAGCTTTTGACAGAGTTGATCACTTCCTGTTGCTACGGAAGCTGAAACAGATTGGTATTGACGGGCAGCTACTCGTGTGGTTCGGAAGCTACCTCAATGGGCGCAAGGCAACCGTTCGAGTTAACGGGGTACAATCACGAGCCATTAATACCTCCAGTGGTGTACCGCAGGGTTCCGTTCTCGGTCCAATGCTTTTCTTAGTTTACATCAATGATTTACCTGAGACGCTCTCATGCAAGGTGGTTCTTTTTGCGGATGATGTTAAACTTTGGATGCGAATAAAATCAACTGCAGACTGCGTAAAACTGCAAAGTGATTTAGATGCACTACACGAATGGTCAGTTAGAAATAAACTGCCGTTCAATTTTCAAAAATGCAAGTTACTGCAAATCGGTAAGCCCTTTCAGTACGAATATCACTTTGGGCAGACGATTTTGAGCTGGACCGAATCGGAGAAGGATCTTGGAGTCTGGATATGTGGCAGCCTAAAGAACAGCGTGCATTGTGAGGTCATTTACAAGCGTGCTTCAAAGCTTCTAGGTATGCTTCGACGGATCTTCAGAACCTTTACGCCTGTAACGTTGCCAAGAATCATGAAGACCTACTTAATTCCCACAATGGAACACGCATCGCAAGCATGGACTCCGTGGATGAAAAAAGATATATTCTTGCTTGACAGGATATATCATCGTGCAACTAAACTCGTGGGTGGTTTTCGAGACCGTACATACGAGGAAAGGTTGAAAAAGCTAAAGCTCCCCACTCCCCTTCAACGTAGACTTCGAAGTGACGCTATCCTTACTTACAAAATATTGCATACTCCAGATCATCCACTCAAACATTTATTCAAATACCGTGAATCAGGAATTACACGTAGCCACTCAGCGGCACTACAAATTCCCCATTCCCGTACTAATTGTCGCCGATATTTCTATTCGGTACGTGTCTGTTTCCTGTGGAATGCCCTTTCCGAAGCAATTATCACCTCTCCCTGTATCCAAACATTCACTCGAACCTTGGACAATTATTTGTTACATAACGATTTGACGATGCCTGTGTATTGACTCTGGGTAAGCATATTACTTGAGTCCAGTAACATCGTATAATTGATTTTTTATACCTCTTATTGAACGCATATTTACTGTGATATGATAATTGTGAAGCTATGTGCTTTTTGTGACCATAAATTCTTGAATCTTGAATCTTGAATCTATTCTTGAAACCCCTTACCGAAGTAGAACAAACAACTTCTTTAGGAAGTCGATTTCAGTAATTTACTACCCTCTCACTAAACAAGAACTTACGAACATTTGACCTGATATGTCGCTTGGCCAGTTTTAATGTGTGGTCTCGAGTACCCACACTTGGCGCCAGAGCGTACAATTCACTGAGATGTATAGTACTGAAACCTGACATGATTGTGAAGGTTTCAATCTGGTCCCCGCGTAGTCTCCTCCTTTTTAGTGAGAAGAGCTCTAGACTCAGCAATCGATCCTGATACGATCTACCCGATTGCCCAACAATCATACGAGTAGCTGAACGTTGAACACGTTCCAGCTTGGCAATATCTTTTTCAAAATAAGGTGACCATGCTTGAACGCAATACTCGAGATGCGGTCTGACGACCGCTTTGTGTTATGGTATGAAAACCTCTTGCGAGTTTTAAGAATGGTTTGGACCGCATCGGGGGTAAGCATGTAACAACATTGTTTTCCTGTACATAACAATTGACCTTCATAACACACTTTCCGTTGATTCGTGTTCCGTGATGGATTCTGCTGCACCTTCGTGCACCTTTTGGCTACCGCGATAAAACTTTCATCCCCTGTGCCTTTTCTCCAACATTCTTAGGGACATTATTGTAGTAATCCAGGCTACTACAAATTGGTGAGCCCGACTTGATGCACGAATCCTTCGTGTACTACAATTGGTAAGCCCAATATCCACGCACAATTCGAGATTTTTTCCGGTACGTCTTTTCCCGGTTTACATCGGCGTTATTTCAGGATAATTTCTTACCTCCTCTAATACGTTTTACATCAAAACGTCATATGCATCACATAATTACATTTGTTGATCAATTCACAAGTCGGGTTAGAACACAATCTACAGGGCAGACAGTTTACTTTGTATACTGCTTGTAAGCCCCTCGTACATCAATCAACGGATCGTCGGGTAGGTACTCTCCTAGAGAGACTATGCACCAGGATTTTGTCAGTCATTTTACGACTGACATACGATATATCTTAGGTGCCACAATTCCTATCCTTACAACGTGTGTGATAGACTGGCCACTCTCCCTCGAACTCAGCGAAATCGCTGCAGTGCAAGCTACCGATGCCGACATCGCACAGCTCTGGGACGCCTATCCTTTCACCACACCTCTCCCCTTGCCCGATGGCTTGGGCAATATCCTTTGCGACCTATCGCAAAGCGCTTTCCGACTACTTACCCTGTCTGCTTTTAGACGGCGCATTAGTCACGTCATACGCAATCTTTCCCATCCTGGCATTCGTGCTTGCGTTACGTTTGTTACGGAAAAAGTAGTATGGCCGAAAGTCAGTGGGTACATGCAGCATGACACTTTCATGGTGACCCCACCATATTTGATAATAACCACGTGTACATCAAGTATTTACCCGCAATCCGCCATCTCCACAGTAAGTAGACTCCGGAACGGCACATTTCCCAATTATGTAGCGGGTATTTAACACGTAATTATCGCTTGGTATATCCCGTGCATGCTTTTTGTACCTCTTCACTATAACTCGGTCGTGACCATAAACCCATGCACCAGAGAGTTTTTTCTTCCACTTCTCAGGTACACATGCACCTCCAGCTTTGGAAAACGTGACACGCGCCACCCCCGGATCACCGACGTTTGTCGCCATTCTATCCGGTTACCTGGAATACACGCATCCTTCGTGTATCCCCTCAGTACGCATGTACCTCCTGCTGTAGAAATCGTGGCACGCGCCACCCCCGGATCACCGACGCTTGTCGCCATCCTACCCGGTAACATCTACCATCAGCACACGCCGCCCAGCACGAAACGTATCAGACAAGGTCCTTATCAGCCCGACTACACGCCACTCAGCTTTCTCCGGGCGAGGCCGTTCGCCATCGACCCTGGGGTGCAGGAACTTCTCAGCACGGACTATTTTTTCGAAGCTTCTGGTTCTTCGTTGTCAAGCCTACGGATGTGCCTACATCTGCTCCTACTGGGTTCATACTAAGACCATGCCAGACGGGCGATTCCCGCTAGCAGCTCGTTCACCCCATGTGATTCGGCTCCGGCAGCACGTTCACTCCATGTGAGACGTGACTTGGCTTAGTACTTATCGGTTTTCGTGTATCCTACCCTGGTCACCACCGACAATCGACCCACGCAGATCAAGTGCCTTGGCTGACTTCAAAGTTACTGGTTGCTGAGAGACTATGTTCCAGCCTGGAACGACCTGACACCGCTTGGTCAGTTCAATTGTCAATTCCTGATCAGAAGTCTCCTCTGACCAGACTTCTTGGAAGGGGGCTGTGTAACAACATTGTTTTACTGTACATAACAATTGACCTTGATAACACACTTTCCGTTGATTCGTGTTCCGTGATGGATTCTGCTGCACCTTCGTGCACCTTTTGGCTACCGCGATAAACCCTTCATCTCCTGTGCCTTTTCTCCAACATAATTGAGACATTATTGTAGTGGTCAGTCCACTACGAGCATTTTCCTGAATTCTCCCCATAATTACTAAGCAACAGTAAATAGTTCACTATTTTTAGCGTTGTGGGTATGTAAGTAAATAATAGAATATATAGATATATAATATATATATATATATAATATAATAATATACTATATATAGATATATATATATAGATTAGATATATATATATATATATATATTATATATATATATATATATATATATATAAATATATATATATATGTATATACGGTCGTTACGTCTCGTAGCATCAGGCTGTCCACACCTAGAACTCGGTGCCTCACTTCAACGTTGCAAGTGTGGTGTTGCCACCACACTCGTGCAAGCCTCTGTAAACATCGATGTTCAAACACCCCCAAGCGCCGGAGCTCCTCTGCGCGTATTGCCCAGCTCTCGCACCCGTAAAGCAAGACCGACCTGACTGAGGCCAGGTAAACTCTCCACTTGAGTCTCAAGCTCACGTCAGACCGCTTCCAGAGATGACCTAGACTGGTGAACGCGAAGCGAGCTCTCGCAATGCGAGAGCCGATCTCACTTTCCAGCCCTCCTCCCGCCGTGATGCAGCTACCAAGATAGGTGAACTGTTCCACACAGTCCAGACTGAGGTCATCGACCGTCAGAGTGGGCTGCAACCCCTCCCAATCTTGAAGAAGAACCTTACACTTAGTTGGAGCTAAGTGCAATCCGTACCTAGACGCCTCCAATGCTAGCTGGTTCAGGGCATTCTGTAGGAACACCGGATCATCACCAAGCAAAGCAATGTCATCGGCATAATCAAGGTCAGTGACACGGTTACCTGGAAGTAGCTCGATCCCACCCTCAGTGAAGCTACGGAGAGCATTCTGGAGGACATCCTCGATCGCAAAGTTGAACAAGAATGGGGACAGCGGACAGCCCTGGCGCACGCCACTGGTTGTGGGGAACGCCGGCGATAGGCTGCCGTAGACCCTGACCCTCCCTGAAGAATGAGAATAGAGCTCCTTCAAGATGGCGACATACTTAGGAGGGATGCCACTCCTAAGCAAGCAGTTCCAAAGAGTAGTTCTGTCCACCGAGTCGAACGCGGCCCGGATGTCCAGAAAAGCTACGATGGTTGGTCGCCGGTACAGGTGTCTGTGCTCTAATAACTGTCGCAGGACAAAAACCTGATCCACGCATCCTCGCCCCGGGCGGAATCCAGCCTGTTCCTCACGGCAACGTAACTCCCGAATGGGCGATAGCCGACGAAGGAGGATGGAAACCAGGAGTTTAGACGCGACAGGAGTCAGGGATATCCCACGATGATTGGAACACAGATTCCGTGCGCCCTTCTTAAAGATTGGGATAACCGTCGCTTCACCCCATGACGCCGGGACCCGCTCCTCTGGCCATACTTTGGTAAACAAATCACGTAACTTTGCTGCCACAAGATCTTCACCCTCCGTAAACAAAATCGGGTGGAGGTCGTCAGGACCAGGTGACTTGTGGCGCTTCAGTGCTCGAATTACCTCTCTCACCTCCTGGAGATCAGGTGCAGCTAAGGAAACAGGCCAAGGCGTGCAAATCCGTGTCTCAGGTGGCGAGGTCGGATGAGGTGGCTGGCTTAACTGAGCATGAAAGTGCTCAGCCGATCGTTCCGAGCGTCTACTAAGATTGGTGATCGGCGAGCCGTCGGTTTCGCAAATAGTCTCGCTCACTGTATTCAGTTCCGAACCAGTTGCTCTAATTAACTGAAACAATTTGCGAGTATTGCCCGATGTGGCTGCAACCTCCATCTCACAAGCACGTTGCGTCCACCAGAACTCGCGGTCACTCTTTAGGCTGGCCGTTAGGCGGGTATTCAATTCTCGCCGGGCACGGTTGTGTTCAGTGCCGCTGGGTAAAGTTTGACGGTGATCGATTAAAGCAAGTGACTGGGCCGAGATCCAAGAGCGTCGCAAAAACGCGGGTGGGTTGACAGCTTTCAGAAGTAGCGCAGGACAGTGCTGCCCGAACGAAGTTCCAGTGCTGCTTCACATTAGACGGGGGTGCTTCTGCGAGATCCCTGGTCAATGCGTGATGGAACTTAGTTCTGACAGCGGGGAGCATCAAAGAGGCGATGTCTACATGAGTTCTCCGTGCGCGTGCCATACCCCAAATTGGAAGTTGACTGTCGCACAGACTAGTGCGTGGTCCGAGTCCACACTGGTGGTCCAGTATGAACGGCAATCCTTGATGCTACCACGCTTCCTGTAGCTAATAGCAATGTGGTCAATTTGAGACCAGACGTGCTGTGATGGTGAGCGCCATGTGGCCATCCGACGCTGGGAACGCCGAAATGTCGTACTGGAGAGATAGAGGCGGTGATCGCCACAGAATGTAAGCAATTGTTCTCCGTTATCTGAACGCCCGCCATCCAGTCCATACTGGCCTCCAAGGTGGGGCTCGTATTCAGACAGGCGGCCAACGCGAGAGTTGAGATCTCCTGCAATGATTACGTCATCTGTCCGGCGTGCCTTACGAAACAAACTATGCAACTTCTCATAGAAGTTGTCTTTACTGAGATCTGCACTACAGTCTGTTGGAGCATAGGCAGAAATCACAAACAAATCCCTCCGCGTTTCGCACCGCCTGTTCACCCGTCAGAGGCCACGAAATCGTGCACCGCACAGTCTGCTGTCAACGGGAATCCACTCTAAGAGTGATTGCTCAGCACGGGAGCTGAGCGCGATACCGACGCCAGCCAATCCGGCAGAGAAAGCATCCGGGTCATTAGAGAGGCGCAGGTGGAATCTGCTGTCTGGTTCAGCTGGTGAGACCAACTGACAGACTTCGCTTGTGTCACGGAGACGGCTTTCCGACAAGCAACAGATATCAATGCCTAACGTCTCGAGCGTTCGTGCAAGGCCGGCCTGTTTTCCCGGTTGTAGCAAGGACCGAACGTTAAACGAAGCTAACCTAAATGAAACTCGCAGACGTAGAAGAGTTGCAGCAGTCGACGGCTGTCTAGACGGCATGAGTCGTACAACAGGTAGAGAGAGCGAATCAGGGATTGTAATATGTGGAGGAAAGGTGGTAGAAGCAATAGAAGACATAGAGTTAAGAAGTTTTAGGATTGTCATTGTCATTGTTTGGGTGTGGGCGTGATACTACCCGGTTGCCCAGGCCGAAGTAGAGGAATTGATCTTGAGGACTCCCACCTCAAGCCTTCGGCCCGAAAGCCTAACACGCAAGGCAGCGGAGCGAGATTAAGGATCACACCTATCGGGGCCGGATACTGTAGATACAGTTCACAAGCCATTTGCGAGGTAGAGACCAAGCAGGGACCCTCGAAATCATCCCAAACCAGTCGAGCCGGTGATCCTTGCGGATTCATACGCCTCTCCTGGTATACAATGTCCACGAGGAACAAGGAGACTGTGTTTCTCTGGCTTCTCACCATTGACCAACCTGGTATGAGTAACTCTGAAGATGCCACGAAGTTATCACCCAGTATAGCTCAATGCATTATCGAGGCACGCAAGCCGCTGCACTACGTCAAGGTCCAGTCTCAGCGCAACGGCTAGAGTTCTGTTTGTTCTTTAGCTGACCTCTCACTGTACTGGTGAAGAGAAATTTATTTTCATTTTTCCAGCATCATTCATAACGAGGTGCTTCCTAAATACAACCCGGATAATCCATTGGCGTCGCGATCGTCGATGATATCCAAATCCTAATAAGATAAAACGCGTTGGCAGTGGTGGTTGCTTCTTCGTAGCTTTCCACCTGAAGAAATTCTGGACGCTCGATTGGCTCGTTAGCCACTTACTGTCCTGTGCAACTGAACTGAACTGAACTGAACTTAAAGATCGGAACCTCCAAGGTCAACGGAGACGTCCAAGGTCAACGTGGTATTTTGCTTCTTACGAATCCTTCGATTTTTATTTATTTGATTTTCACCGGATTTCAACATGGTTATGACTAGAAAATCTGCATAAGTAGATAATACAGCACATACTGTAACGAAGATGCAAGGGAATCGGTGCCCTGGTGCTCGCTCGGGGGACTCTTGTTTTGTATGCGCTAAATAGGTTGCTGATAATGCAAAAGCAGTACTATGTGAAATATGTTTTAAGTGGATGCATATTTGGTACGAGGAATGAAGCCAGAGACGTATCGGTGGCTTCAGATTATATAATGCGATATGATTCGGACTGTTGTAATATATGCCTTCCACCATCAAGTGTTAAACACGGAAGTAGTCAGAATAAAGTCGTAGCTGCATCTACTAAAGCCGCTAAAGTGCTCGATGGAGGAGACATAAATATTGACTTAACCTCAGCTGGGGATAGACACCACCTATCTGTGGAGCAAGCTTGCGTGCAATTCGCTTCCTCGACTACAAGCCGTTTACAAAATGGTATTAGTATCGATGAAACATTGAACGTGCTGGAACTCGACGTTTGCTCGCCTTCAACACCGTTTGATCAACAGTCAGGAAGGAAAAAAACTTATGCAGATGTGACGTCGAATGGTCTACCTAGTGATCCAGGCTATGAAATCTTGTCACAGCGATTGAGCATAATAGCGGCTCAGCTAAATGTAGTGAAAGAAGTACCTACTTCTGAAAATGCTTTTCGATCTCTGATCTCAAATAAGCCACATTTGAATTTTCGGAATCGATGCCTTATTATGGTGAATGCTCGTGAGCAATCGGGGACATGGCTGAAATACGTTTACAGCGAGAGCAAACTTTCCTACAACCAACTTTTTCAAAGCTTTTTGATCAAGGAGAGGAATGAGTTACCATCATTTCTGCATTCCGACTTGGCCGGAAGAAGAAGGATGATAAACCGCGGACGCTGAAAATTGTTTTAGCTTCGGATGAGCAAGTCCAGATGCTACTCAGACGCGCTCATCGTCTTAAAGGCGAGCCGTTCAAGATTTTACGTGACCTGTTTTCTGAGGATAGAGGCAAAATAAAAACAGCAACCCAAGAATCGCGAGCACGTGGAGAAGCTAGCACGGTAAATCTCTATATTGTGGATTTTCGGGTAGTGAGGAGGAGGCCGCACAATTTTTAGAAGCCACTGTCAATCCAACCCCAGTTAATCATTCTGTTAAGAGATTTCGAGTATTGCTTTTTAATGCGAGGAGTCTACGCAATAAACTCGATGAGGTTAATGAAATTGTCTGTCGGCGACAGCCAGATATAATTGCTATTACGGAATCGTGGTTAACAATGGATATATCGAATATGGAGTGCGCGCTACCACACTATACGCTTTTCAGAAGTGACAGAGTGGCTTCGAGATCTGCCGGTGACGTTGACGTATAACTTAGAGAGCACCTGATTGTGGAAGTATTGGAAAGGTTTTCAACATGATGCTGGAAATGCAGAAAGCAACTGGTGTAAGGTGAAGTCTAGCTGTGGAGCTGCATCACTTGTGGTCATTTACCGCTCACCTGGCGCTACCGTTCCCGCGTTATGTGATAAAATGAAACGGTATAGTATCACTGGTGACTGTATTGTTCTTGGAGATCTGAATGCTCCTGATATAAACTGGGCGGATTAAGTTTCGAAGAGTGAACCGTTCCAACAAGAATTTCTAGATACGACTGTAATGAATTCAATTGTATTGAATTGGGTGAATTAACCAAACCAAGAATTAAATTGAGAATAACCACACTCACTCAAATCACACTGTATGTAATATTTAATGTAACTTTAACAACGTGAATTTGAATCACAGAATTATTGATTATTATTGATTGTTATTCAAACAATCATCACATCCCCCGCAGCTCCTAATCATCCGCGGATTTTTGTAATCTTGAATAGGTTTGTTCCTCAGTCTTTCCGATCCTCTGACAGGTTCACTTGATTCAGTATTCTCGGAAGACAAAGTATGTGACAAGTTTGTTGCTTGTTCGTCAGAAGCATGTCCAGTGACTGCAGATTGAATTGATTGAACACACGGTGGTTCGAGCAAAGCCGAAACGTCATCCACAGTTGCCAACAATTGTATCGCTTTTTCAATGGCAGTAGTCGAAGGTGTCAGTAAGGCTTTTCCTCTAGCGGTTTTGAAAAGTGCATTATCTGACGATCCTTTAGATGAGCTAGAAGGCAGTGCTGAATTCGCTTGATAAGATGAGTTCGGTTATTTATTTTAAATGGTATCTGATGAATGATGAAGTTTGCTAAATTTGAAGCCACTTTCTTGGTAATGAAAACTAGATTTTCCGTTTGAATTGATGATACAGGCTGATGTGACGGGTTACCAGGAGTAGCGCTTGAGTCGGTTGACAGGGAATTCAAATTTTCATCATGAAAAAAGAGCTTCAGCACAAGCAATGGCACTGTTAGAAATCGGTTAAACTGTCTTTCCAGATGCAGTTTGAATATCTAGAGTAACAAGAGCGTTCTCTATAATATGATAGGATGTATGAAAGTCAACGTTTTGTTTTTCGCCAAGCGGCATAGTTAAGGTATCATCATCGTTTGTCTGCATCAGAGCCTTGGCTTTTCCGACTGGTTCTCTTAGCCCATATGCAATCAGGCGACGTTTCAAAAATATAGGATCACCAGTTATTTCTAAATGAACAGGTTTTATGTTCATGCCACCGGAATGCGATGCACACTGACGAGTTAAATCTTCTATTGCATGAGAGTCAAATTTTGATAATGAACTTGTAGACAAAAAGGAAAAGTCAATATTGAGCAACTTCAGCGGTTTCAATCCAAGGATAGGTGGACCAGATTTTGTGACAATGAATGAACATTCAACTGGTTTGGCAGTACCATACCTGACTGGAATAGAGCAAACTCTAACAATGGGTACAGAATGTCTTGTAACGCCGTGAATCGAAATATCAGATCAATGAATTTGAGCATAAAGAGCAAAATGTTTCAAGTCATTCCATGAAACCAATGATTCCACTCTTCCTGTCTCAAGTATAAATTCTTTGGAACCATAAATACTGAATATACGTTTGCGGATATGAAACACAACTTCTGGGGTTCCACAAGGATCTGTTCTTGCCCATTACTTTTCAAAGTATATGTTAATGACCTACCCGACTCAATAAATATGAATTGTCTACTTTTCGCAGATGATCTGAAAGTTCGTGGTTCAGTAAGCTTTTCTGCTAATAATAACATTTTTCAGAACGAATTGAACAAATTGCTTGATTGGACGGTAAAATGGCAGCTTCCTGCAAACCGACAGAAATGTGCTGTAATGCTTTTGGGGCCAAGCACGCCTGAAGGTGCGTACCTCCTCGGGGATCATCAACTAAAATGGGTTGATACTGAACGTGACCTGGGTACAATTGCGACTTGGTCGCTCAAATCCAAGGAGGGTACGAACAGAAAAAGTTGCTGCTGTAAACCGCGCATGGTAGGATATTAGTCGGTCGTTTTCGGCAGTTATTCCACAAAAGTTTCGCATTTTTTATTCCACATACGTGAGACCAGTTTTGGAATATGGTTTGCCAGCCACCTATCCACAAACTAAGGGAGAACGTGACCAGTTGAAAAAATTGCAAAGGCGGGCGACGAAACGACTACGAGGATTGAAATTAATTCCTAATGTGGAGAGAGTTCAACGCCTCAACTTCATGGTGCTCAGTATTCGGCGTGTGCTCTACGACCTGCTGCTAACTCGTCGCATATTACTGGGGGCTTATGGTGACGAGCTGCGCGAGTTTTTCCCTCTCGTGATGTACTCAAGAACCCGTATCCATGTTCTAAAGCTTCAAAAGCCAAGGACGCTACGCCTATAACAGGGATTCACGCCCTCAACAAGTATCGTTAACTTGTAGAATACGCTTCCGGAAGATGCTATTTCAGCGAGATCTGAAGACCAATTTAAGAAGCTAGTGGATAAGGTATTGCCTGTAATCACGGTGGAGCTGAAAAACACTGGACAGTATTTATTCAGCTGAGGTTCTTCTTGACTATGTTTCTGATACAAAGAGATGCGGCTTACAAGGATTTGACGCTCTGTCGTCTCTTGAGAAGAAGAAGAACTGAGGATGAGGCCGAAAGTTCGTTGGGAACCTCTGACGATAGGCATTCGGAGGGATCTGGATCTTTGAAAGTGATATATTTTAATGCGAGGAGCTTGAGAAACTAACTGGATGAACTCTTCGATCGAATTCGACGTGACCCTCCAACGGAAACCTGGCTCTCACCTGAGCAGGATGATCCCGAGCTGACCCTACTTGGATACAACTCTTTTGCTCGGATCGAACAGAAGCTAAAATCGGTGGTGGGGTTGCCTTATATTTCCAACAACATATTTCCGTCGCAGTGTTGGCTCGCTTCCAGCAGAATACCGGTATGACTGTGAGTTTATGGTGCCGTATAAGGACCGCATCTTCATTTGCCACGATAGGTGTCCTTAATCGTTCTTCCAATACTCAGGCAGATACTCTAATATCACAGATATGTCAGTATGGTAGATCCTCAAACTGCTTGATTATGGGGGATTTCAATGCTCCTAGTATTGATTGGACTTCGCTAAATGAAGGTTCTGGGTCATTCGAGTGGGACTTATTGGACGCTGTGGTTGATGTGGGCCTCGTGCAGCATGTTTCCCATCCGACCAGGGTAGGCTCTACTGGCTGTGAGTCCATTTTGGTCTTGGTATTCACTCCCACGCAGTCCGATATTACTCAGCTTCGGACTGAAGCTCCATTAGGCTGTAGTAATCATGCCACCTTAAGTTTTATTTGAAAACGCAACATTGGCTGAGTACTGGATCCAATTCCCAGAAGGAATTTTCGGAAGGCAGACGCGGGTAGGTTACGGGATGTTGCTTCATCTCTCGATTGGTCTTTCGATCAAGCAGCTGATGTTGAAGATTGTTGGCTGGTGATCCGTAATAACATTTTGACAGTTATTGAGGTGGCTGTTCCGTTGTCCACACGTCGTCGTAAGGCGAAAGGTCCACCTTGGTTTGATAAGGAGATAAGGAAACTTTTGCGGCAACGTCAAAAGCTCTGGTCGATATTCGTAAGTCGGAAAAACGCCACTGACTATGACAACTATCGGCAAGCTAGAAACCTTTGTACGGCATTAAAGCGCAGGAAACGTATGTTGTACGAGCAGCGATTGGTTGACGAGTCTACTTGTGCACCAAAACGGCTATTCGCATACATTCGACGCCGCACAAAGGCGTCGCCATATATTCCTAATTTGATAGATACTAATGGGGTAGACATTACTGAGGATGGTTTGAAAGCTGAAGCCATGGCTAAGCAGTATGCCTCCGTGTACTGTCTGGAAGACAGTGATCCTCTTCTGTCTCTAATAACAGTGAGGTGCTGTCTGATCTTGATGTAGATGTAGAGACTGTTAGACACCTGTTGGAACAGTTAGACACACAATCCGCGCCAGGACCAGACGGTATTCATCCGTTGGTTTTACGAGCACTATCAGAAGTGTTGTGAGTTCCGCTGGCCAGGTTGTTTACAAAATCTGTAACATTAGGGGTCTTGCCACAAGAATGTAAACAGGGTATTATTAAACCTATGTTTAAGAGTGGGGACTCCAGTAGTCCCGCTAATTACAAGCCGGTCACATTGACTTCTGTGATCAGTAAAATATTAGAGAAGCTGATCAATAGGAAAATAGAGCACTTTCTTTTGGAGTGTGGGCGTTGGTGTCCACAACAACATGGATTCACCAAAGATCGCTCATGCGTAAGTAATCTGCTCCTGACGCGAGAAAGTTGGTGTGCTTTGACTGATTCTGGTCAAGCGGTCGATGTCATTTTTATCGACTTCAGTAAGGCGTTCGACCGCGTGCATCACCGCCGATTGCTCGTCAAGCTTAGGGGTTTGGGGATTCAAGGTTGTCTACTCAAATAGATCGAGGCATTCATCTCAGGGCGGTCAAACCGTGTAGAGGTGAATGGAGTTTCGTCTTCAGAGATGATAGCAGGCTCAGGAGTGCCGCGGGGATCTGTCCTTGGCCCATTGTTATTCAAAATTTTCGTGAATGATATTCCGGACGCGGTAGCGATCGATTGTCTTTTATTCGCGGATGATATGAAACTGTAGGCCTCTGTCAGTTCCTGCGATGGCCACAAGCAACTGCAACAAGCAGTTGATGTCTTAGTCAATTGGACACCGCTGGTCAATGCCTATCAATGAGGACAAAACAGTGGTCATGCGCATAAACTCCGATGACACTGGGGGTGAATACTTTCTTGGAGGTAAGACTATTAGAGCGGTGACGGTCGAAAAAGACTTAGGGATTCTGGTTATGGATTCCTTGAAGTCGAAGGCTGACACTTGTCGGAGAATATGCAGCGCTACCAGGATGCTCTGGGCGATTCGGCGTTCCTTTGCGTCCATTACCCCGCAAATGTTCCAGACACTTTTCTCTGTGTACATTCGTCCTCTGTTGGAATATGGGCTACCTGTTGCATTCCCTCAGTCTAAAGGCGAATGCGACTCCTTGGAGAGGGTACAAAGGAGGGGCACTAAGATGGTTTGTGGAATGCGCCAACTCGCGTACGAGGATAGGAGGAGCTTACTGAAACTCTGCCCCCTAGAACTTCGAAGGGAAAGATTTGACCTGCTCCTGACACGCCGTATTCTTCTCGGTCAATATGGAGACTAGTGCCTCCAGTACTTCTGATTAGTAGGCGAGTCGAGGGTTCGAGGACATGACTTTAAGTTGCAGAAGCCTAGAAGGTTGAAGCTGAGTAATGCAAGTACGCTATCCACGCGGGTGGTAAACACTTGTAACTCACTAGCGAAAGGGCTCCTGTCTCTACCATCTGAACAGCTATTCAAAAGCGCGTTGGATCAGCATTTGTTGAGACGGATGGACTTGATTTTTGGAGTGATATAGTGGTGTTCCTCTACTCTCAAAGTTTGCCTTGTCAGCAGAAGTCACCGATGTCTACTACTGTGATGAAGCTTAAACGGGATTTTATTCCTCCTGCTTTCGATTCAGAAGAGCGACCACGTTGTCCTGACATTTTTTTCGTTTCTTACGCCGAATTCCTTGACGAGGAGGTACCCCTTGTACGGGTAGTCACGGACTACAAGGCGTTTGAAGAAGTTGTCAGTGCTAACAATTTAAACTCCATGTTAAATGGTGATCCTGAGCTCACCTGTTCCAGATTTGTCTCCCAGTGGCACTGACTACTGCAACAATCATCGACTTCAAAAACAGACAAACGACGTATCCTACGTACTTTCATTCGTAGTAGAACTCGTAAGTGGATCTGCTGCAGAAATTCTGCTTGGAGTAAGCTCCGATCGGAAGAGTGTGCGCGAAATTGGGACGCATATCAACAATTACGCAACCATTGTACGTCTCTAGTGCGTCAAGTTAAGCTGGATTACCATAACAAGTTAACTGCACGGTTTCTGAACAACCGAAGACTGCTATACCGTCATATAAATGTCAACAGGAAAGCGAAAACTGGAATCCCCTTACTGAAAATTGAAGGCGGCTCCAGATCGACTTCTATGGAAGCCGCAAATACACTGAAGCGCCACTACATGCCGGTATTCCAAGAATTTCCAACCATCTTCGTTGAATATCACACAACCCCCACCTAGACTCTCTACTATTCTGTTCATTGCTGAACGTGTATATAAAAAGATCATGCAGCTCCGTGAAAATTCATCACCTGGAGTAGACCGGATTACACCGAAAGCATTGCGTGCGGTTGCTGTGCAACTTTGTGAACCACTTTCCATGTACTTCCAACGTCTGTTCGATATCTCCCATGTTCCCGAAGATTGGAAACAGGGGATCATAACCCCGATATATAAAGGTGGAAACCGCAGTGATCCTGCAAATTACCGCCCAGTCACTCTGCTCCCTGTGCTTTCCAAAGTAATGGAATCTATTGTATCCGATGATTTGATGGCTTTTATGGAGAACACGAATGCTGTCGCCATCGAACAACATGGGTTTCGCCGCGGACACTCCTGTACAACAAACTTGCTTCTGGCGCGGGACAGCTGGACCAAGGCTGTCGATGCGGGCCATGGTGTCGACGTTATATACTTGGATTTCTCCAAAGCTTTTGACCGTGTTAACCATGCTATTTTACTGCAAAAGCTTGGCCTACTTGGAATTGGTAACCCACTTTTGTCTTGGTTAGCCGAATTCCTCCGCTCCAGGACACTCCGCGTTCGCGTCAGACAATCGCTCTCCGATTGTTTTTCAATACAATGCGGATTACCCCAGGGCTCTGTACTCGGTCCGCGTCTGTTCTTGATGTTCATCAACGACATTGGAGCATGTGTGAACTCGCCGTTTCTGATGTTCGCAGATGATATCAAGCTATGGCGCATCCTCTCTTCCTCGAATGATTGTGATGACCTGCAAGCCGATCTTACCTCACTTAATAACTGGGCAACGTCGAACCAGCTCCCTTTCAACCCACGAAAATGCCGATCTCTCCGCATCCGTCACTCTGGCGAACCTAGTTACAAGCTAGGGAACACCGAACTTTCGGTGAGTATGCTAGAAAAGGACCCCGGCGTATTGGTTCAAAGTGATCTTGGGTGCTCAGCCCAATGTTCCCTCGCATCATCAGTCGCCAATCGCAACGTAGGGCTCCTCAAAAGGGTATTCGGGTCTTTTGACCGCCGCCTCTTTTCCTCGCTCCTACACGCGTACATCAGACCCCACCTGGAATATGCGGTATCCGTTTGGTCTTCATGGCTGAAGCGTGACCATCACGTCCTAGAGCAGGCTCAACGGAGGTATACAAAGCTCGTCAAAGGACTCAGTTTACTCAACTATGAGGACCGCCTCCAGCAACTCAACGTGTTCCCGATCAGTTACCGGCGCATCCAAGGGGATCTGATACTGGTTTTCAAGATCCTTTAGGAGAACAAACCTCCGTGCATCGAACTGCTTTTAATGCACCCAGTTCCGGAACCCGGGAACATGTTTTCAAGCTTAAACACATTCCCAGTCGGTTGAACTGCCGTAAATTTTTTTTTCTGTCCCTATCCCTAGTTTTTGGAATGATCTACCAGTTTTGTCGTAACCTCCCCATCGCTCTCGATTTTCAAAAAGCGACTTGACGCTTATCTCTATTTTTCTAAACAAGTTTAATGGATTCTTGCTCTTTCTTGTTCCCGATACTGCACCCATTTTCCTTTTCCTTTCCAGATACGTTTACGGAACCTCGCCGATTCATCTCCCACTGTATTGACTGTTATGATGCATAACCCCACCCTTTACTGAATTTGGCAATTGACGCCGAACCCGCTGAACTCCACCCGACCCCCTGTACTGACTATCCCATGGTTATATTTTATTCTCATAGCTTTTTGTACCATAATATACTATTGACTATTGACTATTGACTAAAAAGAAGAAGAAGAACATTGGCGGTACGTTCAACTTTGTTGTATTTGCTACGCTCAGTTACAAACTTTTACGAATTTTCACCGTTTCACAGTTGTACTGTAAAATCTCTCACTTACTCACTCAGTCCTCTCCGTGCCGGGTGGCACATGAGGCGAAGACAACTTCACGCCAGTGGTTCCGGTCTGCCGCTGCTTCCGTTGCCGTCTGCACCGTGAATCCTTGTGCATGTAGTTCGCGTTCCAACGTTCTGCGCCAAGTTTCCTTGGGCCGTCCCCTTTTTCGTTTACCTTGCGGACGCCAGTGAATGGCTACCTTCGTATGCGAACTGGGATCCATCCTGCAGACATGACCGAACCATCTCCACCGTCGTCTTTTGACTACGGTAGATACCACCTCCAGACCAGTTTTTCTCAGGAGCTCTTCATTCGAAATGGTGTGTGGCCAAAAAATTCGTAGAATCCTTCTCAAGCACTTAGTTTGAAACACGTTCATTCTGCGCTCAATGGCAGCGTCGTCTTCCAGCATTCCGATGCATACAGCAACACACTCAGAACGTTGCTCTTGAAGAGTCTGATCTTCGTGTTAATGCTGAGAGCGGAGGATTTCCAAATGGAATTCAGCATGCAGAATGCTTGGTTCGCCTTCCCGATCCTTCTCCTGACCTCATCTTCACAGTCACCATTTACAGTCAGTTTGCTCCCAAGGTAGACTGTATCTGTAACCTCACTGAGCGGTTGACCGTCCACGAACACTGGTGGTTGCTCCGGAACATTCTTCCGCATTACCTCCGATTTGCCAGCGTTAATTTCTAAACCCACCGTCTTGCCAATTTCGGATAGTCGATCGCTATTGCTCTGGATGTCACTGATCTTGCACGCCAAGAGGGCAACATCATCCGCATAGTCCAGGTCTTCTAGCGGTCCCGCTGGGGTCCATGGAATGCCTGCTGCCCTGCCATCGGTCACCTGTCTCATAATCCAGTCTATTGTTAGGGAGAAGAGTATCGGTGAGAGGATACATCCTTGCCTCACTCCCGTACGAACCTCAAACTTCTCAGTGAGCATTCCATTGTGAGCGACTTGGCATTCAAACTTCTCATAAAAGGTTTTTATGAGATTTACTATCTTTGATGGTATACCATAATGGCGGAGGATTTTCCATAACACTGGTCGGTGAACGCTATCGAAAGCCTTCTGGAAGTCAATGTAGGCCACACATAGCTCTGCATTCCATTCATGTGTCTGCTCCAGGATCTGACGGAGGACAAAGATTTGGTCAATGCAAGATTTTCCTTTCCTGAACCCGGCTTGCTCTTGTCGTAAAATGGATTCAACTGCATTGGAGACACGTCGGAGAATGATGCGGCAGAATACTTTGCTCGTGACTGATAGAAGCGTAATACCTCGCCAATTGGTGCAGTAGCTCAAGTCACCTTTCTTCAGAAGTTTGATTATAGTACCCGAACGCCAGGCGTCTGGTATCTGCTCAGTATCCCAGGTGTTCTGGAATAGGTCTCGCAAAACTTTCGGTGTCTCTTCGGTTTCCGCCTTGAGCAGTTCGGCATACACTCCATCGTCACCTGGTGCCTTCCCATTTTTCAACCTCTGGATAGCAAATTGCACCTCTTGGATGCTGATGGGGTCTGTGTTGACGTCGGGTCTGTAGCTGCCTCAGGTATATCGACGTTGGTTTGAGGCGGTGGGCGGTTTAGAATGAGCTCGAAATGTTCTCGCCATCTGGCTAACTCTTCTTTCGCATCAGTTATTACATCTCCACCCTGGGTCCTCACTTGTTGATTGCTTGCCTGACTACGATTGCAGAGCTTTCGATTTATCTGATATAACGTTCTCTAATCATTTATTCGACATGCCTCTTCTGCTTGTTTTGTCAGGTTTTCCACATACCGTCTCTTGTCCTTCCTCGCTGATTTTTTAACCTCTTTATCTTTCATTCTATACTCTTCACTGATTGCATTTCTTTCAATAGACGGTTTCTTGCTCAGCATGCGTTTCTTCATATCTTTTCTCTCTTCTATGAGTTGCCAGGTTTTCGACGAGATCCACGAAGCTTTGCCCCTCTGTCTGTACCCGAGGACTTTTTCTCCGACTGCCTTTAGTGTGCGGTTGAAAACATCAATCGTCATTGAATCCTTGGGCCGGGCGCTGATTTCCTCTCTCAGTATGTTGCCAAAAGCTTTCCTCGTGGCCTCATCGCTCAGCTTATTCACATTCAACCGTGGGCTGCGCTGAATTCCGATATTTGCTCTTCTCAGTTTCAAACAAATCTTTCCCACAACCAGGAAATGGTCGCTACCAATATCGGCACCACGCATAACCCTCACATCTTGTAACGAGCGTTTCCATTTACCATTTATCATCATGTGATCAATTTGACTTTCTGTTCTGCCGTCCGGAGAAGACCAGGTTATTTTATGGATGTTTTTGTGGGGGAATAGGGTGCCTCCAACGACGAGATCGTTCTCTTCGCAGAAGTCAAGTAGCCTCTCCCCATTATCATTCTGTAGGCCAACACCATGCACTCCCATGGTACGCTCTCTGCCCGTATTTACAGTTCCTGTTCTAGCGTTAAAATCTCCCATTACCACCTGAAGGTCGTGCTTCAGGATGACCCTCAAGACTGATTGCATGGATTCGTAAAACCTGTCTTTCTCCTCTTGGACTGCATCTTCTGTTGGAGCGTATGCTAACACAATCGAGAGTTTGCAAAAGCTCGAGTTTAGTCTAGCATATAGGAGTCGCTCGCTTACACACTTCCATTGCATGATCGTACTGCTGGTCTTTCTGCTTGCAAGCAGAGCGACTTCACCATGATGGAGGTTATCTTGCCTTCCTGAACAGATAATAGTCTCACCGCTATCTAGCTTTCGCTGACCAGAGCCGGTCCATCTCACCTCGAACATTCCAAGTAAACTCAGATCATACCTGTTGAGCTCATGTATGGCTTGAGCCAGCTTGCCAGCTTGATACAGCGTTCGAACGTTCCAGCAACCAAGTCTTATCGTTCTTTTCGGCGCAAGGAGATCGGTCATCGTGGTGGAAACTTCCTTTTGGCTTTCATCTCCATCTGTCATGGGACCTTTTGTGAGGTTCGCGTCACTCCTGTAGCCATTGTTGAGTAGAATTTTCAGATCTGTTGTCATCGTTTCCGTAGCAATGTAGCTTTTACGGGATAGGGTTGCTAGCCCCTAAGCCGAAACCTCCTCCTTTCTCAGACGGGCTTGGGACCGTCCTTGGCGTAGTTGTACTGTAAAATAGAAACTCTATTTTACTTATTTTCGGAAGTTTGAACTCACAATTCATTATTGCACCTCTTGCTGAATAATTACTTCCGTAATAAAGTCAGTAGTCCGTTTTTATCTTGCATCACCGTGTTTTAGCATTTTTCAACTATGAATAACATAACTGTTTGTATTAACGTGAAATGTGGCAACAAATTAGCCAAAGATATTGAGTGCAATGCTTGCAAGCGTTGGGCTCACCATGGCTGCTCAGCTATACATGAATCCCACTATGGGCTTTATGCGAAATTCCGCTGGCTTCCGTGGTGTTGCAGTGATTGTCACAAGGCTGCCACTGAAGCCGCATTTATGTACCACGAACGGCGACCTAGTGTGACACTAGCTAGTGCGTCGAAATCCGCGTCCGACCAAACTTATGCATCAGTTGCGCGGTCCAATTTAGTCCCTGGGCGGACTTTGGCGGTTAACAAGGCCAAACATTCGAGCCAGTTATCCCGTCCTCCCGTGCCATCCACCTCTGTAAAGCCGAAAAATAAACCTAAGCCTTCTAAAAGGTGGGTATTCAAGGGCTCTAACCCAACACTAACCGACGCTAACGTCACTCTGGTCAAGCAATCACATACTAGTCTTAGACTACCTTCACGAATGGTGTCCAATACAGCAGGCACCCCAAGATGGCAGGCTAAAACTACTAATTCCGGTAAAAATGTAAACCAACATACAAATGTTGTCGGTTCCAACGCCATGGATCAAATTATTCTGGAGCTGAATAGTCTCCGGAAAAAAATTGAATCATTACATGGCCCATCTTCGGCTCGAAAAAATAGAACTCGTAATGTTCTAGTTTCCAATCGTGCCGAGCCCTCCATCAAGGAATTCAAATCTCGTAGAGATTTGTACCGCAGGTGTATCCACGATCTTTTTCGCATGGTTGGGATGAAGCCCTCCACGCCCATGTTGCGAGTTCATCGTGTGGGTAGATGAAAGATGGACAACCGGCCTCGACCGATCCTAGTCGAGTTCAAATTTCAAGCAGATCGCGATGTGTTTTTGTCTAAGGCAAACTCCAAGTGAAGCATGACAACCCTCCTTTTGATAGGAGGCAGTACAATGTAGCTCCGACTGGGATTAACTTAGCTGTAGGGTCATCCGCTCCCCTTCAGCCTGAAGCGGAGCCGATCGCCACTGCATCAACGACGATCGTACCGGAGCGTATATCACCTATGATCTTGCAATCAGGTGCGCACGACGATCTGCTTAGCTTGAATGAAGAAGGAAGCCAGTCCAGCCTTTCTAGTTGCAGCTCCCATGTCATAAATGAGGGATTAATAGTTAGCAACATTCCATTACCGTCGTGCATGATGCACACGATATTGCTTCTCCTGCATTAAGTCGTACGTCAAAAAACGTGCAGCTTCCCCGGGTGCTTCGACCGAGGGCAAAGCACGACTCAGCTTAGAAGCGCGCGTATCCAGTGCCACTGTGTTGTACGCTAATGTGTGCAGCATAAGAAATAAGTGGTCTGAACTTTCTCTTCATGTAGCCGAGCTACACCCGAGGGTCATAGCGATGTCTGAAACCTGGCTGTCTGCGGTTGATGTTGTGCCAGCTAGTATCAGCGAACAGTATCTTGTCATCAGATGCGATAGACCTGGCGATAAAAGAGGCGGGGGCGTGGCTCTTATCCTTGAATATGGTCTGCACAATACGGGCCCAGGGTTATCACTCGCTATTGAAAAAGTCCAAGTTGTTACTAGTGTCCTGACTTGCTACAAGTCAGCACTGGCGATTGCTTGTGTTAACGTCACGCCCTGTGTAACCATACAGGATTGTACACAGCCTATTGAGACACTCGACGGTTTGTTTCACTCAGCTCACAGTGTACTTATCTTGGGTGATTTCAACCTTCCAGACATAGATTGGCCTGTCCCTACTGGTCTAATCACCCAGCAATCTGACACCTTTCTCGAATAGCTCCATAATCATGCGCTGCACTAGCATGCCAATGATCCGACAAGGTTTCGCCATGGATGCACTCCATCCACTCTTGACATGGTATTGTCGTCCCAGCTAGAAGCCATCAGTCATTTAAAGTACCTACCGCCGCTCGGCAAAAGCGATCACGTAATGATAAGCTTCGAAGCGATATTGCGTTTTCGCAAACCTTTCTCTCGTCCTAGACGCAATTTTAGGCATGTTGACTGGGGTTTACTCTTGCAGACTTCAAAATCTTCCTTTCAGTTATCTAGCAATTCAAATGTAAATGAAAACTGGGATAGAATGTCTAAGTATCTAAACGAGTTACAAGACAAGCACGCTCCGCTGCAGTGTGTGAGAAGGCATCGAAGGCCACCCTGGTGGTCTCCTCGAGTCCGTAGGTCTACCCGTAAACGAGGTCGTCTATGGCGGCAATATAAGCTATCCCTTTCTTCTGGTTCTTGGGCCCGCTACAAAACCGCTCGGAATGCCTGTGGTAAATTAAAACGTGTGCTCAAACAGCATTTTGAGTTATCTCTAGCTAGGGATGCTAAATCCAACTCGAAAAGGTTCTATAGCTACGCACATTCAAAAGGGAAAACTAGGGACAACATAGGGGATTTGAAACTGGAGAACGGAAAAGTTGCCGATACCGACCTGTCTAAGGCGACTGCCTTCTCAGGGTTTTTTAGTAGCGTTCAACGACGGGATAATTCTTCAAACGCACCCTCAGGTCTGCTTAACCTGACACCTGGTGTCCATGTATTAGATGAGTTGTCCTTCAATGAGGCTGAGGTGTTTGGCGCACTTATCCATGTTCGGGTCAACAAATCCGAGGGACCGGAAAGCATCTACTCAATTATGCTAGAAAATCTTGCCTCAGTGCTTGCCGAACCGTTTTGCCAGCTCTTTAATGCATGCCTGCAACTAGGAGTTGTTCCCAGTAAGTGGAGGGAAGCCATAGTCGTGCCAATACACAAGGGTGGTTGCAGGTCAACTGTTGGTAACTATAGACCGGTCAGCCTGACCAGCACCGTCTCGAAAGTAATGGAAGAACTGCTGCGTGATAAAATCTGTCAGCATCTTTGTCGGCATTCTCTGTTGAGTGTAACTCAGCATGGATTTTTCAAGGGTAGATCCTGCCTGACTAACCTCCTTAGCTTTCTCAATACTGCCACTAAAAGGATGGATGAAGGGAAGCCCGTCGAAGCCCTCTACCTAGACCTCAGCGAGGCTTTCGATTCCGTAAATCACCGCCTTCTAGAGATTAAGCTTGCAGCCAAAGGCATACGGGGTAGTCTAACTGCTTTGATAAAGGCCTTTCTTACGTGTAGGGCATTCCTAGTGAGAGTAGGATCTACGCTGTCGAATCAAACCGACGTGATCAGTGGTGTACCCCAAGGTTCGGTACTTGGTCCTCTTCTATTCCTGATTTTAATCGATGACTTGTCCTCTGAATTGAAGTGCCCATGCTTTATTTTCGCGGATGATGTGAAATTCATCGGATCAACGGATGAAGATACCTTGATGCACGACCTTGAGCGGGTCATAAACTGGTCATACCAGTGGGATCTCCCACTGAACCTAAATAAGAGCCAACTCTTGTCAACACTGGTTGATAAGATTTCGGTCCAGGTGGCGGGGAATTCCCTCAGTGTTAACGCCACACAGTGTGTTAAGGATTTGGGTGTACTGGTTAGGGCTGACTTCAAATGGGAGGACCAATGTGCCGCTGCGGCTCAGCGTGCACGCAAGGTACTTTTTCGGCTGAAATCAGTGCTATCGAGCAGAAGACCCGATGTATTCCTGCCACTGTACAAGGCATTAGTTCGGCCGCATCTTGAATACTGTGTTCAGGCGTGGTGTCCTCACTACAAAAAGGACATCCTTCGACTTGAAAGTGTACAGCGCCTCGCAACTCGCATGATTGAAGGTCAGCGAGGGAAACCGTACGCTGTGCGCCTAATGTCTCTCGATCTTTTCTCCCTTAGGCGCCGTCGTTTAAGAGGTGACTTAATAGAAACCTTTAAGATCTTGAAGGGTTTGAGTGGCGTGCAAATGAACGACTTCTTTACCTTAAGTCCCGAGCTGGGCACCCGGGGCCACTCACTTAAAATTGCTAAGAAACGATGTCGGCTAGACTCCAGGAAACACTTTTCAGCCTTAGGGTTGTTAACTTCTGGAACATTCTTCCAGAAGAACTTATATCCTGCAGTACCGTGTCTAGTTTTAGGCAGGGTTTGGACCGCAACTGGGGTAAGTTGTTTCCTGAATACTCTCCTTAATTGTTATACAAGCTTAGGTTTCCCATCTTTTAGCGTTATCCCGTAAATGAAGTAAAGGCTAGAGTTCTCTGTGTTTTTATTTTTTTATACACAATGCTACTTCAGCTGACCTCTCACCGTGCTGGTGAAAAGAAACTGCTTTTTCTTTTTCCAGCATCGGCTATAACGCGGTGCTTCCTAAGTTCAACCCGGATAATCTCTTGGCTTTGCGATCGGCGAAGATTTCAAATAGACAAAAAGAATATACGTTTTGGCAGTGGTGGGTGCTTTTCTGCAGCTTTCCACCGAAAGAAATTCTAGACGCTCGATTGGCTTGTTAGCCACATACTGTCCTGTGCAAACTGAACTGAATTGAACTTTGCGCGGAACGTTCAACTTAGTTGTATTTCTCACGCTCTGATTAAATATTACGATATTTTGCCGATTCTGTGAAAGTGCAATCTATATTACTTGCATTACTAAGATATAAATATTTACATCATATATCTTCATTATGGCTCACATTAATTTTCCAGGCCTAAAGGCTGGTTGTGGTAAGCATGTAGCCAAAGGTATTGAGTGTTGTACATGCAGACGCTGGGCGCACCAAAGGTGCTCTGGTATACCAAAAGACCAGTACACCATATATGCAGCCCATACATGGTTCGAATTTGTCTGCATGGAATGCAAAGAAGTTGCACGGGAGGCTTATCGTAAGCAAGTTTCCCAATTACTCGCAACATTGCAGGAACCAACACAAAGATCTTACGTGCAAGTTGCAGCATCGCACAAACCAATCTTGCATACGCCGGCGGATGTACGAAAATCTGCGGGGAAAAATCAGGGTAAAACTAACAACAATGTTGTTAGTCAGCGTAAGAAAAAGAGCCAGCCAGCTCGAAAGTTATCGCGCTCCCCAACAAGTAAAAAAACCGAGCCGCGTCTCGATAATTTAGCGACGATTAACTCGCAATTGGCTTCAATCCAAAGCGAATTGCGAGCGTTGCAGATAAAAGGCACTTTTCCCGAGAAAAGTTTGAAAACCAGGACCAGAAACATTCTGATCCATAACGAGCAAGAGCCTTTTATACAGGAGGCTAAAGCACGACGCAGTTTAGATCGCAAATGCGTACAAAATTTACTGCGTCTGGCAGACCTTAAGCCCAATCTACAGATAGTTCGGGTACACAGAATCGGTCTGTATAGGAAAGGAAACCAAGCAAGGCCAATTTTGGTGGAATTCAGAAATCAGAGAGACAGAGACCTGTTTCTCTCTAAAGGCGATCAAATACATACCAATACAAATGGTTTGTATAGATTGGTGCCAGATAGCCGCCCAGTTTCAGCAAATAATTTTGCGTTCCAGCGTTCGGGTAGCAAAGTAGCAAAACCGAAGAGCAACCCTGATAAGCGCCGATTGAATAACTCCGCAACAGCGGATATTTCAATCAAGAACGCTCAAGTGGTGGTAGAAAATATAGGGGACGAATCGTGGCTAAGTTGTGATGCAGAAAACGAAAGCCTCGCTTCGTATGCGCTCAACGCTCCTGCATTAAGAACCTCTACGCCACAACCTTCCAGCGACTTAGATTCTCCACACAGCACTAATTTGGACATTCCAAAAAACTTGGTAATACCTCGGGTTTTGCGCCCGAGGGTTGTCCGAAATTAGGCGGGGTACATCGAAATGCTGTGAGCATACTATACACAAATGCTTGCAGCGTGCGTAGTAAATGGCTGGAATTAATGCAGAAAGCCTCCAATAGTACATCTAGGATCCTAGGTATATCAGAGACCTGGCTTCAAGATGCAGACATTATTCCAGTTGATCTTCTTTCGACATATACAGCCATCAGATCGGATAGACCAGATGGTAGACGCGGAGGAGGAGCTATAATACTACTACAACATGGTATTAAATACCAAGACTCTGGCCTCAAAATGGCCACCTTCGGCATCCAGCTGGTCTCGACAATCGTCACAGACGGTAAGCTTTCTTTTGCGTTAGGCTGCTTATACAGGGCACCCGGCGCTTCTGAGGAGGAGGACCAGGAACTTAGGGAACTTCTCACCAGGTTGCTCAAAACTGCCCCACGAGTCTATTTAATAGGTGACTCCAACTTACCGGGTATTGACTGGGACACTCAGACAACCTGTGATAGAATTTCCCAGGTATATCTCGATTGGATGCACTCCAGTGCGCTTCATCAGCACGTATGTGAGAAAACTAGGTACAGAGATGGACATTCACCATCTACACTGGACCTACTTTTGTCTAAAGGTCCTAAAGATGTTCAAAACCTCTCTTACGACTCACCATTAGGGAAAAGTGACCATGTCACCATAATATTCCAGGCAATTCTCTGTTTTCATAAGCCACCAGTCAAATACAGGCGTAATCTAAATCGAGTTGACTGGAATGCTGTGCGGCTTTCTGCTTTACGATGTGACTGGTTCTCTGAAACCAATGACATCGAAAGTAAATGGTCGGTTATCAAGCGCAATATTTTAAGTCTTCAAGACCTTTACTGTCCTTTCCGACCTATACGGCTAAAGAACAAGCCACCTTGGTGGACTCCTGCGGTGCGACGCAACATTATTAGGCGCGACAGACACTGGCGGAGATACACAGCCTTGCAAACCTATAGAAATTGGTCGTGCTATAAGGCTTCGAGGAACAACACAGTAAAGCTACAACGGAAGCTTAAGCGATGCTACGAAACGTACCTGGCGAAGTCTGCTAAAAAGTACCCTAAGAAGTATTATAGTTATGTTCAGTCTAAGGGTAAGACAAGGGAGCACATAGGTACCCTAATATTAGACAATGGCCAGAAAGCCAATTCTGACCCCGAAAAGGCAGCAGCATTGCTGGATTATTTTCGTAGCGTACATAGAATGGATGGCGGGGATGCGATTCACTCAGTCCCAACTCTTAATACGGAAATGGGTGCCTCACTAAGCGAAGTAGTTTTTGCACGGATGATGTCGCACGTGTCCTAAAGAATCTAGACGGAAATAAATCCGCCGGACCTGACGATGTGCATCCTAAAATTGTAAAGGAAATATCTACGGTACTAGCAGGGCCTCTATGTGAGTTATATAACGAATCGTTCTGCAAAGGCATCCCACCAGATGACTGGAAGAAAGCCATTGTCGTACCCATTCCAAAGGGAGGTTGCGCAAACATAGTTAAGAATTTCCGACCGGTAAGCTTGACTAGTGTGACTTATCAGGGATCGGTTGTGCAGCCACCTCGTGCACAATTCATCATTAAGCACGGTTCAACATGGCTTTCTCAAAGGAAGGTCGTGTCTCTCAAATCTTTTATGCTTTTAAGATCGAGTTTCTAAGACACTGGATGAAGGCGGACGGGTAGAGGTCTTTTACTTAGACTTTAGTAAGGCGTTCGACTCGGTTAGTTACAGGTTCCTAGGGATGAAGCTCTCGGCCAAAGGCATATCTGGTAAGCTTCACGACTGGATAACCAGTTTTCTTCGTAATAGATCCTTCCAGGTCCGTGTAGGCGATACTACCTCTGAATTCGCAACAGTTACCAGTGGGGTCCCACAAGGTTCAGTATTAGGCCCAATACTTTTTCTGATCTTCATCGATGATCTGGCATCGCAGTTGTCATGTCCCTGCTACATGTTTGCTGATGGTGTCAAATTCACCGGATCCAGTGATCACGGTGATTTGTTGAGAGATATTGAAAAGGTCATTAAATGGTCGCAGGATTGGGATCTTCCTCTGAACTATAGTAAATGTCATCTGTTGTCTGCAGCAGTCGACAGAATTACAGTAACTGCGAATAACGGTAGGATCGACTTTCAATCTATTCAGAGGATTAAGGATTTGGGTATCGTCGTAACAGCGGACTTCAAATGGGCTGCGCAGTGTGCCACCGCTGCACAACGAGCTAGAGGAGAACTCTTTAGGCTTAAATCCGTTCTGACATGTAGAACGCCGGAAGTGTTTATCCCTTTAGATACGGCGATTGTCAGGCCGCATTTAGAATACTGCGTGCAAGCCTGGAGCCCCTTCTTTCAAAAGGACATATTACTATTAGAAAGAGTCCAACGACTGGCTACCAAAATGGTTGAAGGTATGTTTGGGACACCCTACGAAGAACGTCTAATTTCTTTAGGTCTCTTCTCCCTTCGGCGTCGGCGTCTACGGGGTGACCTCATAGAAACTTTCAAAATCTTGAAAGGCTTAGGCGACGAGGGCTGTCAAGTCCTGTTCTCTCGAGCGATCAACCCCTCAACTAGAGGACATACATTGAAGCTCGCGAAAAACCACAGCCGTCTGAATCTTAGGCAACACTTTTTCAGTGAAAGATTAGGTAAGCTTCTGGAACAAGCTGCCTGAGGAACTAATAGCTTGCACATCAATAGGTGCATTCAAAAGGGGTTTAGATGCCTTGTGGCTTGGGCTTTTCCCAGACTTTTTCCCGTGAATATGCAGGTTGTCTGTCGTCAGAATTGTCCATTTTTTGTTCATTTTGAAATTATATGGTCTTGACCACAATTTAAAAAATCCTGTTATATAATGCCTCGTTTTAAATGTCATGTTTTAAATTTACGCACCAATTTTCCATAGCTAACCTCTCACCGGCTTGGTGAAGAGAAACCCTTTCCGTTTTTCTCAGTCGCAGCTACAAATTCTGGGACCAAAGGACGGCTTGGCAAACATCGGACGTACCTTCGCATACGACGAGGATACCAGAGGAAAATGAACCAACTTTGGCAGTGGTGGGCGCTCCTTTGAAGCTTTTCACAGACGGAAATTCTGGACGCTCGATTGGCTTATCCCTTGGCGGCGCGATCGTCGAGGATATCCAAATCACAATAAGAAAAAACGCTTTGGCAGTGGTGGTTGCTTCTCTGCAGCTTTCCACCGAAAGAAATTCTGGACGCTCGATTGGCTTGTTAGCCACATACTGACCTGTGCAAACTGAACTAAACTGAACTG
>JACCGJ010005640.1:0-22371 GCA_013407085.1 Atriophallophorus winterbourni
GCTGATCTCGTATTTTTTGTTTTACAGAGAGTTTTCCGATGTACTTCCAACGGTTTTTAAGTTCTACTGCCGATTTCCATGAATGTTTGTCCCATATGAATGCCTGAGCAGTGTTGCCATGTGTTTGACCCATCTACATGTGGCACCAAAGGTTGTCATAGCCGGGGGTGGGAGTGGGGATAAGCTCCCACTGTTTATAAAATGCTTCCATATTGCGCGCGTCTCAAATAGACTCTGACAGCCAAGTCCAGCTTCTGGCCTGCACGAGTGGATCCACGAACCCGGCGGAACTGCTTCTACCAACAGGAGAAGAGGCCAGGGCGTGTAACTGGCGCCTGGGGAGCATTTCATTTAGGGGAAGGAAAACTCTAATTTTAAACCTCCGCTGTCTTGCGGGATACCCGATCGCGGGAAAGGATTCGGGAGAAAACTCTGAGGAAAAATCTGGAGCAGAGTCTCGTAGGCGGTCAGTTGGTGCACACCTATTTCTGGCTACTCCCTGCTGGTTTGAAGGTCGTACTTGGTTGTGAAAAGGCTAGAGAAGCTGACTCGAACAGACGCCTAGTGGTGCTGGGGACGCCGCCTTGTACCTAAATTTCTATTACCCTTCTTTGAAGCCGGCTCATCCTCCAGGAGGAGATGGTCGTACAAAAGTAAAAGTAAGTACCTGTTGAGCGCAAACGATACAAAACCGGTCATATCATGCAAAAGTATGTGGACAAATGTGATTAAACAGTTTGATCGTGAAAGACTTATTCAACGTAGGATCAAGTATAATTGTCAAGTGTGCAAACAAGAAGAGCCTTACGTCACTACTGCATCACAGTACCCTCGTAATTCCAAGAGACTTAACCACTTGTCTGATATAGACATTGTCGATCACGCTCCTTTAAACGATCCATTCAAAATTGTTGGTGCAACTTGAGAATGCAGCATTAGGCACTGATATTATTATTATGAGGAGAAGGATAAAGGGAATGCGATGGGAAACACGACACACGGTCATCAGCGTAATGATTCAGTAATTATAGCCTCTTTATTAGGCCATACACAGCCATTGTCGCCATCAAAATCAGCGACATGCGTGCAAATCTGCAGTAGACGATCGATTATAGCTTACCTGAATTTGTTCTCCGAGCTTGTTGAGTTTGCATTGGACGTTGGCAATTTGCCAACAATCGCTGAAGATGTTGCCTAATCTGGCAACGAAACGTCCGATGCAAACTCAACAAGCTCGGAGAACAAATTCAAGTAAGCTACAACAACGACCCGAGCTACAAATATTCCAAACAATACTGACAGACTATCGATCGGTTAGCCTGAGAAACACTGCAGCGATAGCGATTACCAAATGATCGATCGCCTTGCAACTGTGATAGAATAAAACCTTTAATGAGAGGTTAAGAGCCAGGCATCTGTAGACACGTTGTTGTTCTTGGTATCTTTCAGTTGGTCTCAAACACGGATGTACAATACAAGCGCACGATGGGTACATGCTCTACCGCGTTCTAAAAGACTAAACTCGCGATTCAGGAGTAACAATCTCTCTCGCAGTGCTCACAGCGAAAAGCACTTGTCGGTCAATCGGTTAGACGCTGCCGAGTTGATCTACGATCGACAACCGACAGCAGCATCTGCTCTTCCTCAGCTAGCAGATGATTTACTCAGTGCCGCCAAAGTGAACGGTCGAAAGCAACTACTTCTCAGCTCGTTGAGTCACTGTCGACAGCATTCATAGCTCATTTGCAAATGTCTATGTACCGCAAGTACGGTTTGCCCAATGGTCAACTTCCTGATACCAACTCACCGTAAAGTAAAATACGATCTGTAGAAGAGTGAGTAGATGCAAAATGGGATGAGGTGGCTATCCTCAAACAAACACAAATTTGTTTATTTAAATTCAGTCAACAATTAAAATGGCATCAGCTGGATGGATTCCTCGAAGTTTCATCACTCTACTTGATAACACACAAGATTAATCCAACCCTCCAGGAAGAGGGCTACAACAACACTGCCACTGTACATGATTGCGGGAAAATTCTCAGAGCGAGAGACTAGCAAATACCTTTCTAGTTCGCGCTGACCTATACGAGGGATGCTTGAGCAATAGGCTGATTTAGGTGAATTAGTTTGTAACATTGAAGTCATTTATCAGACACGATTTCGAAGATCGGATGATTCCAAACAACTTAAATACAATTGAGGTGACGGTGAGTGATAGAGAAGCGTCCAAAGAAGTTTATTTCTCGAGTTTCTTACGGGCAATAAACAAAAGAATGGCTATGCAACTAAAAAGGCCAGGAGTATTCAGCCAATAGAGGAAATATTCGTAGCTCGGATGTGGATGGTGCTCACCTTGTGTCGCCGAGCTGCGTAGTTGTTCTGGACGTTTAGTCATCAGGGCTAGGGACATCATCAGCAAAACTTCTTTCGAGGCGTCTTGTAGTTGGAATTCGTTGGTTATTATACCGTTTGCCTGTCCGTTCACGATCACTCCCGCGGATTGGTCGAGTTCACGTTATGCCTTCTCCGTGAGCGGTTTCTCATTGGTCCATATGTTGCGGCCAGTTGGAGATGCTGGTTAATTGAATTTGTTGTTGAGTGCCACGCCTCCAGGAATTCTCGCGCCCGTCGGTCGTTTCCTCTGGCTAATAATCTTGTGCGGTCCCAGTCGAACTGATGTCCAAATTGATCAATATGTATCGAAATAAGTGAATTCCGGTCATGTCTTCGTACGGCCAACTGGTGTTCATGTAGTCTTGTGCTGAGTTTGTGACCTGTTTGTCCGACGTAGTTCTTTTCACAGTCTCTGCATGAAATCTCGTAGACGATATTCGACTGTTCTTCTTTTGCCACTTTGTCTTTCGTGTTGTTGAAGTGGTTGCGAAGTGTTGATGTTGGTTTATGAGCGATGTCGATTCCAAGTGGCCGAAGTACCCGAGCTGCGATTTCGGAGATATGTTGGATATAGGGCAGAGTGCGTCTGCTTCTGTTTTCTTCTGGGTTTCTTTGTTGTTGGCGGTTGAACCTGTTGCGTGGTATGAAGCTTCTGGGGTATCCATTTTTCTGGAACATTTTGAACAGATATTCTTCTTCTTTTCTTCTCAGTTCATCTGTACTGCAGTGGGTTGCCGCTCTTTTGAATAGGGTTCTGACGCAACTGCGTTTGTGAGTGTTCGGGTGTTTGCTGTGAAAGTTCAGTATTTGATCCGTGTGTGTGGTTTTCCGGTAGACGCAGGTCTCTAACGTTCCTTCGCTTGTCTGCTTCACTTGAACATCCAGAAATGGTAAACAGCCGTTGACTTCAGTTTCCTTTGTAAATTGGATTCCAGTAAATACACAGTTGAGCAGTCTATGTGATTCATCCAGTTCTGTTCTTTTCATAATCACGAAGGTGTCGTCAACGTAGCGGATCCATAGCTTCGGTCGGATTATTGGCAGGACAATTCGTTCCAAACGTTGCATAACTGCCTCAGCAACCAAGCTGGAAATCGGTGATCCCATTGGTGTTCCTCGGATTTGTTCATACATCTTTCCATTGAATTTGAAGTGTGTTTGGAGACACAGCTCGATCAGTTCCATTAAACTATCGTGTGTCAATCGGTTTCCATTATGTTCCGTTCCTTTTTCATTGAGTAAAGATGATATAGTTTGTTTGGCGAGTGTTTTGTCGATTGACGTGAATAGTGCCGTTACGTTGAAAGAAACCATTAGTTCGTCCTCTTCGATCTTCACGTTCTTCAATTTCCGCAAAAATTTTTCGGCAGAGTTGACCGAATGTTCCGAATCTGCTACTAGGTATAATAATTTTCTCCGCAGTTCTTTAGATAACTTGTACGTTGGTCCTCCTGGCAAAGAAACTATTGGGCGCAATGGAATATTTTCTTTGTGTATTTTTGGTAATCCGTAGAATCTTGGTATAGTGGAGTCTTGCGGCTTCATTCTCGTTTCTTCTACTCCATTCAGTTGTCCCATGAACTTCAATTTCTTCAAGGTTGCGTTGATTTTCTTTTCAAGTCGTTTTGTCAGGTCTTCGTTTATCCGTCTGTATGTTGTTGTGTCACGGAGTAGTTGTTCAGCTTTCTCGATATATTCTGCCTTGTTCATTACGACGGTCATTCTTCCTTTGTCAGCGGGAAGTATAACGATGTTCTGGTCTCGTTTCAGTTTGTTCAATGCTTTGATTTCCTGTTTATTGAGTGAGGTATGTTCTATGTTCTGGTAAGTGCGGGTACAATTCTTTGTCGGACTTCTTCGCGCGTATCTTCTGACAAGGTATGAGACTTCAATATCGACTCCAAATTAGCGACGAACTGGGTGTGATCAGCGTCTTTCAAGTTGAAGTTGAGGCCACGTCCGAGAATGCGTTGTTCGTTCTCAGTAAGGGGTCTGTTGGATAGGTTCTTGACCCAAAGTTCCCCGCTGGTATTGTCCTGATAAGGGGTTATATTGTGAATTTTGTTTTCCAGGTCACGTCGCTTGTTGGCTTTGGCTTTTCGGGTCGTTATTGTGATGGCGTTTTCTAAACGTTGCGTCAGTTCAGGTCCAAATCGTTCTTCACACTTTTGTCTCTCAATGTTGATTATGTCTGCGTATTTCTTCAAGCGATTGTGTGCATCTGAAATGAGCATTCCCAGCCATTCTCGGTTTTGATGTTCCATTAGTTTCCAGGCACGTGGATTGTTGATTGGGGGTCGTCGTTGTAAGGTTTCTGCGTTGGCACTCGTGTAGGAAAAAGAGTTGTTCATAGGTTGCAGCTGTTCTTCCACTAAAGCTTTCCCAGCGTCTGGCGTTTTTAAGCGTTGATCGCCCAAATTGTTCAGCAATAGAGGAAAATATTCGTAGCTCAGGATGTGGATGGTGCTCACCTTGTGTTCGCCGAGCTTGCGTAGTTGTTCTTGGACGTTTCGTCATCAGGCTAGATGACATCATCAGCAAAACTTCTTTCGAAGCGTCTTGTAGTTGGAATTAGTTGGTTATTATACCGTTTGCCTGTCCGTTCACGATCACTCCCGCGGATTGGTCGAGTTCACGTTATGCCTTCTCCGTGAGCGGTTTCTCATTGGTCCATATGTTGCGGCCAGTTGGAGATGCTGGTTAATTGAATTTGTTGTTGAGTGCCACGCCTCGAGGAATTCTCGCGCCCGTCGGTCGTTTCCTCTGGCTAATATTCTTGTGCGGTCCCAGTCGAACTGATGTCCAAATTGATCAATATGTATCGAAATAAGTGAATTCCGGTCATGTCTTCCGAGTATGTTTGAGAGACAGTTTTGCCAGGTGATCAACTAGATGATACGGGAGACCAAGCCCACCGAGACAGAGAACAGAACAACACAGGATGGTTATGAGTCAGGACTCAGTTTCACAGGTCCTACAGCTGGACAGGGCCAGTGTTTATATAGAGAACACAAAGGGATGTGCAAAGTAAACGACAAGGACATTGAAGCATAAGGTTACCACGTGTCACAGCATGCATCCGCAATGTTCGGATAAGGACATTACCAAGGTCACACGTGTCATGGGTAAGGACGCCTCACCCAACAGTTTCCCCCATGTCTTGTGCCATGTATCACTTTATGGTTATGCAAATTGGACTGCTAAACCCAGAAATACAAACTGGCATTTATATATTTTACTAGTTGTCCGCGAATAACGGTTTAGCTTCGCTATCATTATATTGTTTTACTTACTGTGTGAAATGGTTGTTCGGCCAAAACAGATACGAACCAAAAGTGACGCTTAGACTATAAATGGAAGATTTGAAAGCGTCCAACGACTGTTATTAAACCTTTCGTGGAGAATCGAGTTGTTCTTGCAACGATAAGGTGGTTTCATATCTTGGACGATTTGAGTGTAAAGATGAACAGTATTTGGCTGATTCACCTGATATAAACTGATTAAAAGTTTCCCTGCAATTCGATATGTGTGTTCTTTCACGCCGTTTAAGTTACGTTTCATTTAATTAACGCGGTACATTCAAATCTAGGATCCGCTTTCTTCAAGGACGATGATGAATCAATTATGTCAAATTTGCGCCGCTAAAACAAAATAGGTGAATTTTTTGGTCTACTAGATTCGAGCCAATCGAGCAAGTATCTTGCAAATAGTTGACAAACACCCGACTCAATCTTCCAAAAATATAAATTTGGGTGTTGCATTTAAACAGGAATCCAGTTGGCATCGCATGTGACTTGTCGGCAGCACTGATTGCATTCGAATCATGCGATTATCGAGCCGGAAACGTTAAATGTGTACTTGCAGCTGTAAATTATTTTGATGAAATTAAATTGAACTTGTAATCAAAATTTTGACGCGTGCACTCGAAAGTTCACTAATTTCGACTAAAATTAAATCGTCAAATCTGTTTAGATTCAGTAATTGATTCTTTTGATAAAGGTTCACAATCAAATGAGGTATTTGTTCCATTCCAGTCCCAACGGGTCGCTGCTTATTCCTAATTGGAAATAGATTCAGATTGGTGCAGTTATATATCGACATTGGACGTATGGTCCAGGTTGAGCAGCCGTGGCTAGTATCTCCCACAAACCATTCAGCTGAATGGCACTCACATCGCGATGCATACATGTGAATGATTGGAATCAGTTGGAAATGCATGGAATTGTACAGATAATGAGCTGATTTATTTAGAAAGCGCTGCAGTTAACAAATTAATGATCAACATGTTTTCGGCACAGTAATTTACTTTTACAGACTGCATAAATAGGTGCAAATATCCAGTGGTTAACATGAGAATATAATTTTTCGAAGCAAAGCAAGATGCGCCAAAGGGGTGCAGAAAGAGATCCGTTCAAGTGTTTGCATACATCAATAATGAGGTTAAAACTGCAGCAAAAATGCTAATCTACTGAGCAAAGTTATCCAAACTTGAATGCAAGCCCCTATGTGCTGTGTGCAAAGAGAACGAAAGCGGTCTAGAAATTTGTTTGTGATCACACTAACTTTTGCAATGTGTTAAGTGGAGCAATCGGTTTTCGGTTCGATAATTGCAATAAATATACTACTATCATTTAGATTTTGAATAGAATCACGAATTTGAATAAAAATATCACGATGCACTGTTTTATTTCATTAAGGTCACACATTTAGCGGGATATTTGAGTCGAAAATGCGGAGTTAAAAAGGGGGATCGGGTATTGATTTATATGCCGATGATACCCGAATGTCTGATTGCAATGTTGGCCATCGCGAGAATCGGAGCGATACACACCGTGGTGTTTGGAGGCTTTTCAGCGGATCAACTTGGAATTCGAATTTGTAACGCCCGGGTAAGACATTCTTTATTATTTATTGTTACTGTTAAACTGTAAGTAGCACCGATTCAAAAATATTTGCTAGGCGACCAATGAGATTGATGTTGTTTAGACGATAATTCATTTTCTGAATAGATAAGGGAGCAAAATTATTGGTAATCAGTATTACTACCCTCAAAGCAAGCATATATGAATTTGTGAAGTTTTCGTATTTGAGCAATTTAATCAATACTTATTGCATTTTTTCATTAGTTGTGGGAACTTGAAATCAATGGATATATTTAATATATTTTCGACTAATCATTTGCTCTTAATATTTGATTAATAGTAGCACCATGTTTCCATATCATTATCCTGTTTCCTTTATTGTAAGGTGGATATTGAACTTTTTATTTAACTATTTACATTGACTGTACCATTATAACCCACAGCCAAAAGTGATCATTACCGCGTCTTACGGTGTGGAGCCCAAACGTCGTATAAACTACAAAGAAGCGGTCGAAGAAGCGCTTATCCTGTCGCAATGTGCATCTGACGTCAAACATTGTATATTCTATCAACGACCCCACTTGCCCAGAGTCAATTTGGGGAACCCGGAATTTTTCGTCGACTGGGGTGAGGCACTTGCCCTCGGATCTCCACACGACCCCGTCCCCATTGAGTCTAGCGACCCACTTTATTTAATTTACACATCTGGTACAACTGGTAAGTACAACGCGTATTCGAATCGAATGACAGGAGTTATTAAAAACTAGAACCAAAATGACAAATTTATTGACACCTTGGCATCTTACGTTTTAATGTATCTCTATACCATTAGTCTATCCATTAAATTGAATCAGGACATGTATATATAATATATATATATATATCTATATATTATATATATATATATATACTATAGATATATATATATATTATATATATATATATATATATAATATATATATAGTGTAACTGTAAAATGATTGATAGTTATGGATAAATATATTAATTATCTTTAATCCACAATCATATACCAAAGCTCTTTACATTGACTCTACGAGTTGGAATAACTTGTTCTTGACCGCTCACTTTGAAAACTCCATGTAAGACATCATCTTCAAGCTACGGAAGAGCGGATGTTTCTATGGGCTACTGAACGAAGATCAAGTCGTAAGCAGGCAAGTTCGGTCCATCAGGCGAGTATTGCTTATCGCTGTGAGTACCGCGAAACAAATTGTTCCCTCCGAATGGGACTGTTTAGTCATTCGAAAAATATGTGGAGCAGAAAACAATCATGCGTTTATGATGTACATCTATGGTCGACGTTGAACGAAAAATGTCAACAGCATATAGGCATAGTCCGGGGAGGTTGACGTGATTGAATCTGAAACACTTGCTGGTCGGGGCCAATGATGATAAACGCGCTTAAATATTAGAAGAAACATTTCAAAATATGTTTTTCGGTTGCCTTATGCTGTTTCGAATAATAAGAAGAAGAAAGCGAAAACCATATACAACAATCTTTCAGCCTTTAGCTCTATAGATCTGGGTAACCTGAGAGTATCTTAGCCCACGTGCAATCTGTGACTGTGTGGTACTTTACCTGGATCGATGATCACATTAAAATAATGTATAGAGAGGTGAGCATTACGTCAGAGCACTCACGGTCCAATGTCGCCATGGTTCTAAGGTCTAATAAGTTGTTTTCTCACCTCGATTACACTCGATCCAACAGCAATCACACCCACCATGTCCACTCCAACTGTCTCGAGTTACAATTCTGCGACGTCAAGCTTTCCCACGTAAATCATATTTAACTCCTATTCCCACCACAATATGTCGAAGCGTTTATTATGCGTATAACAAAGAATGAAATCCATGCCTATTTTTATAGGCAAATATCGTTACCGCAAGAATGTTCTCAAACTGTCTGTGACGATGGAATTAGTCAGCCGATCTCATGCCGACCGCTTCCGTTCGAGGCATCGCTACGTTGGGCTCTCGTGATCGACAACTCTGATGAATTGCATATCGTTTAATAGCCACTGACGTTTTTCATCTTCTTCAAAATGTGGTCAATCAAACCCCTTGTGTTGTACCGAATGGTGGTGGTCAGCGTATCACTCGATCGGTACCCTGAGTTATTGCACTTCACGCGTCTGTAATAAGTTTGGCAGCACGCCATGTTTCGTTAATGTTCCATTTGAGTTTTATCGAAGATTTGGTTTGCAGGGTCAGGCAAATTCCCTTTTACTGAAATCTGAGAAAATTGGCGGCGCCTATGTGTTTGCAACTTTACTAGGAACGATATTGTAGGTCCAGCTAATCTGCCAGTTGACCAGCTTACCTTGATAAATGGTATTTACGGTTTTGATTTATAATCTCTGGGAAAATGAGATAGTGTATCTGAAGAGTAATTAGATTATGAAGTAAATTGGCTACGTTTATCAACATCGAGACACGATAGCTCAGGCGTTTAAAACAAAAGCGTGTAGATTTATTCCTTATTACGGCTGCACATTTGATCAGATTTGATTTATTGTCATTCCAACGTTGCTGTGATGATCATTGATGGTTTGAAACGCTGAAAATTTACCACGAGTCCCAGCGTTATCTCGTTAGAGGAATGTGTAATGCCCCCTGTTATAGCATCCGAGACCAAGTGGTCATGCACGAAAAAATAGAAAGATTCGACAGCCTTAATGTATTGTTGTTGTTGTTGGCCTCCTTCGATCGATGTTGACCATGTATGTACATCACAAACGCGTGTATGTTTAAGTTTTGCAGCTTTTTGAGTGACTAAACAGTCCGATTCGGGAGGAACAATCTCTCCCGCAGCGCTGGCAACGAAAGTCAGAAATCAATTGTATTGCGTCAGTTGCACGTCGGCGGCGTGATCTGCATCCAGCCGCCAAGAGCTGTATCAGCTTCTCCCCAACATGCAGAGGACGATTTAAACAGTGCCTCCAATGTGAGCGGTCAAGAGCAAGTTCTTCCCAACTCGCCGGGTCAATGCCAAGAGCTTTCATATCTCTTTTGCAAACGTTTTATATCGCAAGTGCGGTCTGCCCAATGGTCGATTTCCTAATTGCAACTCACCATAGAGTAGATCTTTCGGAATACGACCATTTTCCATTCTATAGACATGACCAAGCCACCGCAGGCGGCGCTGACGTAATAGGGTAAACATGCTCTGTAGACCAGCTTTTGAAAGCACTTCAGCGTTAGTCACTCTGAACATCCATGATATGTTAAAGATACGACGGATGCTTCGTAGATGGAAAACATTCAGCTTCCGTTCGTGTCTTGCGTGGGTGGCCCAGGTTTCACTGCCGTATAGTAAAGCATTTAGTACGCACGCGCTGTATACCATCATCTTTGTCTTTACAGTCAGCTTGCGGTTACCCCAAACACGAGAGTTCAATCGAGACAAAATGACCATCGCAAGCTCTGCACTCCCATTCTTCCTTATACAGATCTCCGGGTATAGCGCAGAGGTTATCCCCCGCCGCAGGATGGCCGGTTTAACCCTCTCACGATCGTGTGACCACCATGATTGTTGTACTGGTTGAGCTGACAGTTTCCAACGTGTGATGATTGGCGGGCGATTCCTAGTCCCTTGACAAATGGACTTTGGTATTTGTCCTGATGATTGTTAGCCCAAAGTCTTTGCATGCCGACAAAAAACCGTCCATTAGAGACTGGAGGTTCTTTTGGGAGTGAGCAATAATGGCTGTATCGTCGGCAAACAGCAGGTCACGGATTAGCGCATTTCGTGCCTTGGTTTGTGCTCGCAACCGGTTCATGTTGAAAAGCTTGCCATCACTTCGCGTGCGTAGGTAAATGCATTCTGTCCTCGTCCTAAAAACGTGCTTCATAAGCAGAGCAAAGAAAATACCGAACAGCATGGGAGTAAGAACTCACCCTTGTTAGACGCTTCGGTGAATTTCAAAGGCTTCAGAGCTGAAACCGTTAAAATGGACTGAACCCTTCATGCCTGAGTGGAACGAAATTACGAGCTTTAGCAGTCTTGGATGCAGCCTATAAAATCAAGCATTTTGAAAAGACCCTACCAGCTGACGTAGTCGAATGCCTTAGTTAAATCAATAAAAACAGCGTATAATGGCATACGCTGTTCCCGACACTTTTCTTGAAGTTGTCTCAGGGAGAAGATCATGTCAAGGGTTGATCTTCCCTTGCCGAAGCCACATTGAGATTCGGAGTAAATTCTATCAGCTAAAACTTGCAGCCGGGTCTGTAAGACTTTAGCAAACAGTTTGCCTACAACATTCAGAAAGGAGATTCCTCTGTAATTGTTGCAGTCGCCTCTATCTCCTTTATTCTTGAATAGCGTGATGATCTTTGTGTCTCGCATCTCTTGTGGGACACACTCCTCTTGCCAGCACTGAAGAAGCAAATGTTGAAGCGGTTGTTATAATGCTGCTGCATTTGATGAGCTCAGGTGGAATTCCGTCGTCACCAGGGGCCTTCCCATTCGCTAAGCGGTCGATTGCTCTATTGAGCTCATCAAGAGTAGGGGGAGTATCTAGATATTCAATAGTCGGCAAACGCTCGAAATTTTCAAATACATGTGGTAAAACCGTACTGTCCCTAGAGTAGAGGGAGGAGAAGTGCTCTACCCATCTTTCCATCTGCTGAGTTTTGTCCACAATCGGGTCACCAGATACAGACTTAATGGGAGCCATTTTATGTTTGTTTGGAACAATGGCTCTCTTGATCCCATCATACATGCCGTGAAAATTTCCAGTATCCGCAGCTTTTTGGATACTAAGGCTAATTTCTGTCCAGTAGTCATTTGCACATCGCCTTGCAGTCTGTTGGACCTTATTTCTGGCTGCTCTTAAAAGTCGTAAGTTTCCATCTTGTGGCATACCTTTGAACATCAAGAATGCTGACCGTTTCTCATCCAACACAGCAGTCATCTCAGAAGCTTTTGCTTCGAACCAGTCTCTCGTTCGAGCTTTCTTCGGACCGAAAGTGGAAAGTGCAACTCGGCATAAGCAGCTTTTAATCGATTTTCAGTTTTCTGAAGCCGATTCACGTGGCGTTGTCTTGCTGAACTCGGCTGTGAAGGCTTTTGCAAATCGCGCAGATAGATTAGGTTCGCAAATGCGGGCGACGTCAATCCTAGGCTTACCAGACAATTTGGTGCGGTGAAATCTCGTGTCGGAAAGCTTCAGTTTTGCACAGACCAGTGAATGACTAGTGTCACAGTCTGCGCTTTGATATGATCTGGTGAGAAGTATGCTTCCTATATTAGTGCGCCTAACAAGAATAAGATCAAACTGGTGCCAGTGCTTAGAGCGAGGATGTTTCCAAGAGACCTTATGCTGTGGTTTTGTTTGAAAGAAAGTGTTACTAACACATAGACCGAACTGTGTGCATAATTCTAAAAGGCGTAGTCCATTTTCATTGTTTTCACCTACACCGAATCTCCCGAGACAGTTTTGCCAAGATTCTTAATCCGCGCCAACTCTAGCATTGAAATCACCCAATACCACTACACAGTTTCTTTGTGGCACGTTTTTCAGGAATGTTGCGAGGTTGTAATAAAAAGCGTCTTTTTCAGCAGTCGTCGCAGAGAGTGTCGGCGCATAAACGTTTACCAACTTAATGGTACCAGTAATGCACCTCAGATTTAGAGTCCAAATCCGTTCGCTCCCGCTGCTGTTCGGTTCTGTTGCTGTTAGAAGGTCGTTTCGAACGGCAAGCCCAACTCCATATAGTCGGGGCTCATCAGAACCCCTTCCTTTCCAAAAAACGAGTAATCTCTTTCTGTTAGCTTACCAGTGTCTGGTAATCGCGTCTCTTGTAGGGCTGCTACGTCGACATTTAGTCTCTTTAACTCATTGTTAATCACAGCAGATTTTCTTACGCCTCTGATATTCGAGACGTCGTCATGAAATCCAGGAAGCATGGACCAGACGTTCCAGGTTCCCAGTTTCAGAAATGACATTTGTTTTTAGTAGTTGGTTTCGCTGGTGCGGAAATAACAGTATGCTTGTCGGTTGATTCCTGATCCCCATGCACCCAATGAGGATAGCAGACCTTGGCGAGACGGCACCATATTGGCTGGGGGCTGCCCAGCTTGAGGCGGGTGGTAGCCGTCCAATGAGACCTGAAAGTCTCTCCCACCGTCGGAAGCAGCATCAGGCGCTGAGCTCTACGCCAATCGAGCCATAGCTTTTAACCTGTATCTGCTGCCCCCGTGTATTATCGGCAGAAGCGGAACGGAGTGTCCTCTCATTGGTGGCGTTGTGATTGTACGCCAGTGCAAGTTCAAAGTGGAGAATAGTGTGCCCATGAGAAGGCTCCCTCTTCACGGCCACCACCGGAAACAAGGAACAGGAGGTGGACAACGATGCCGTCACAGAAGTTGGCAGGGCGAAGTTGTAGAGAAATTCGGACTACCTATCGGGACTCCGGCTCCGGGTTTTTCCTCGAGGTTGTCTCCTGAAGTTTTTTCCATGATCGGATGTAGCCACAAAACAGATGAGGTTTGAGATAAGAGTTTTCCTTCCCCCAGGTGGACCGCCTTCACGGACTTACGAGCTCCACCTGCCCGAAGCATGCTGGTTTAGAGGCGTCAGTCAGCCGCCTTCGCCCATTCTCCTGTCAGTAGAAGCAGTTCCGCCGGGTCACACAGGACCACGCGTGCAGGCCAGGAGCTGGACTTGGTTGTCAGAAGCTATATGAGACGCGTGCCATTGGAGCATTTTTGGATTTGGGAGATTATCCCCAAAAACCGCCCCAGCTTTGACAACCTTGGAACCTAATGTATTGTAGCATTCAAATATTTGAGTATTTTGTTGTATTCAACGCCAAACTTGCCATGATGCACTGTTCTTTCATAGACGATCCTGCGATTTACCGGCAATCGTTTATTCACTGAATATTTGAATGAAGAATATCCTTATAGAAAGCCTAACAAATGGTTTTCTAGTCAAATTTGACCAGGATTCTAGTAGCTGTATCTTTTAAACTCATTTCCACATCGATACAAATACATGAAGCTCGCTTGAACTCCCCTAAAAATATTCTTGAGTCGACTTAGAATTTGATAGACTGGCAGCTGGTGACTAGGTGATACATTTATTCGATTTTGTTTTCTAGGCGACCCAAAGGGAATCGTTCGCGATGGTGCTGGCTACGCGGTTGCGCTCAAGTTCACTGCCGATGAAGTGTATGACATCAGGCCAAACGATGTGTGGTGGGCGAGTAGCGAGTTTGGCTGGGTGGTCGGACATTCTTACTGCTGTTATGCACCTTTGCTTCAGCGAGCTACATCAATTATTTATGAAGTAGGTTCTGAAATGCTTTGGATAATGTATAAAGTTATTCATTTAACATAATAAGAGGTAAGGAAACGTACGCCATATCACTTGAACTCAAATCTGGTTCTAAAGCATATCGCGTTAATGCCTCACAACTCGGTGGCACTCAATCTAACCCCGCGTTTTCTATCTAATCGTGAACTGTGTTGCGTTTTACACTCAAGGTCAACTTTTATAGCGTTCATGAAGTTCACCCCTACCAGAGAAAACGTCATCCGATCGAAGCCTTTACGGGTGCACTAAACCCCTATCTTCAAGGCTCCATGAACCTAATCTTACTGTAGCTTACTTGGATATGTTCTCCGAGCTTGTTGAGTTTGCATCGGACGTTTCGTTGCCAGACTAGGCAACATCTTCAGCGATTGTTGGCAAATTGACTGCTCGAATTTGAACTGACGATGGTATTTGGCCGGCCGACCACTGGTCACGTGATCGCATGTGATTGATTGATTGGTTGGCTGCCTTTACGGTTCTTCGTCTCAGTCGCATCCGTGCGTAGATGTCGTCCAAGCTCACGTGTTCGTTGATCGATCGTTCACCGTAGTACCAGGCTTCGATGAACTCTCGTGCTGCTTTGTTATTAGCTCGACCAAAGATGTGGCAGTTATGCCAGTCCATCTCGTGATCTTCGTTGTCGACGTGCGTTGATATGAGAGACTTGGTGTCGTGATGCGACTGAGATTAAGAACCGAAAAGGTAGCCAATCACATACGATCACGTGACCAATGGTCGGCCGGCCAAATACCATCGTCAGTTCAAATTCGAGCAGTCAATTTGCCAACAATCGCTGAAGATGTTGCCTAGTCTGGCAACGAAACGTCCGATGCAAACTCAACAAGCTCGGAGAACATATCCAAGTAAGCTACAACAACGACCCGAGCTACAAATATTCCAAACAATACTAACTAATCTTACTGTCTTCAACTTATGACGGAAAACAGTCAGAAACCGGTTGTGGAGTGTAAATTCGGGGGATGTGAGCAACACATCACTTTGGTACACCTATCTTCCTTAGGCAGGTCCCCTAACGACAGAAAAATACTCAGACTGCCTGTCTCGGTTATAAATCGGATCTGATTTTTCAGTTGCTATCGCGTTAACTGGTTCCATTCAAGCTCTCACCAAGTCGGGCTCCTGCGAGTGACTTAGATGCATCGCATATTGTTACATTGGAATTTCGAAGAAGTTATTCTCAGTTATAGAATACTCATCAGTACCATGTTGCTTCAGATTTCAAAGTGAAGTATATCCAGACGAAGCAATGAGCGCCAGTTTTGCTTTCATTAGAGCTCATCAGCAGTGAATATCCATGCCTGGATCCGGATTTGAACCCAAAACCGTATTGATGTAAAGCAGATGCGTTGGACGCTGAGCTAATTCCTCCGGTTGTTTAGGTTGGACTTATTCGTATGAAAAGAAACAACTCTGTCTCCATTTGCTTCTTATTCCAACCAGATTGTCACACAAGCCATCCTCATGTAATTTTTATTTCGAAACTCTATCGCAGAGTTGTAATTGTTCTCGTCATCGTACTTTTCAGCACTTCCTGTGCTTGTGTTCTAGCAATGTTTGCTAGTGAATTTTAAGACTCTACAATGAGACTTCGATTATAATTCCAAATCTAACGCAAAGGCAATAATGCTGAATTTCCAAAGCTATATTCCCAACTTCTATCTTTGTTAACATCTGTCATATGTAGAATCCAGTGCCGTTATATATTTTGCTTTCCTCAGATATTCATACTATATCAATTCATCGAAGTTGGATCCTACAACATCCTGATTTTGAATGCTTGTATTATCAGAACTGTTGTTGTGTGTGCGCGAAGAATGCGGAAAATAATAATTGTGCATTAATTTCTTATTACTTACTTATTGATTATGCTTGTAATTAATCACCTTTTGTATACTACTATGACTTAATTTATTCGAATTACAAAGCCATCGCAAATCTTTCTTTGAACAACTTAATACTGGACTAACTTTTGAAGTATTTAAATAATCGATAAGATCGTAAAGAGAGGCATAGAGATCCCGTGACGAATGATTTCAACCTCTCATATGACAGGTTTAGTCAATCAGTAGAATTAATCGGAAGCTCATAGAGAGAATTCCATCACCTTTTTGTTGAGAATATGTTATTACTGGTGAACTAAACCTACGCAGAAGACATAAGTAGCGATCGACCAATTATTATTTTATTACCAGTGAAATACCAATAGAAGTTCTACTGATCTAAATGTTTGTTTGATTATAGAACTAGGATTTTTCAGTATCGGTTTCGTGTTTCATCCAGGGCAAGCCTATCGGGACACCAGATGCTGCGCAGTACTTCCGAGTCGCTGCTGAGAACAAGGTAAATGGCTGGTTCATGACACCCAGTGCAGTGAGAGCCATTCGAATGGCAGATCCAAACTTAAAACAAAGTGAACGATATCGAAGCAAAGAGGTCAATTTGAACCAGTTGCGCAACATATTTGTGGCGGGTGAACATTGCGATCAACACGTGGCTCGTTGGCTGATGGACTACTTACCTCCGCATGTACGTTTCACAGATACTTGGTGGCAAACAGAAACTGGATGGCCTATCACCTCATGCTGTCTTGGTTATAGTGACGGCATGCTGAATTCTAAAGGAATAGCAGCACCCGGGGGATCAGCTGGATTCCCTGTTCCGGGTTATAATGTCCAGCTCGTGGACCAAGTGGAAGGCAATACCAGCTCGCAATCGATCGACCTACATGTCGGATCGGATGAGGAAGGTCAAGAAAACGCGCTTAAACGGATATTGATAAAATTACCAATGCCTCCAGGATCACTCATCACATTGTGGAACGACGATGAACGATTCAAGAAGTTGTACTTCGACGAGTTCCCGGTGAGTATGAACCATCAAGTTCGAATATGTCTTGACACCACTTTTGGTTTTACGTTGCTGCATTTTTGTTTACATTCTCTGCGAAAGCAACATAAATATTTTTATTGTATTCGCAGGGGTATTTTGATACCATGGACTTAGGATATAGAGATGAAAAAGGATTCATTTATATTTTAAGTCGAGCTGATGACGTAATAAATGTTTCCGGACACCGTTTGAGCACGAGCGCTTTGGAAGAAGCATGTTTAGCTGCTCCCGACATCGTAGATGCTGCGGTAATCGCTATTCAACACGATGTTAAAGGTAAGATTTTGAATGGTTTGCTTTGGATCTATTTCTGTTTCTAGTTGATCACTGGCATGATTCGGAGACAGTATTGATTACGTTCATAAGATCTTGAAATAGTAGAAATGTAGTAAATGCTAACTCCCAAGAGCACCTCCAGTCGATAATGGACTGTTTTCCGTCGACATGCAAAGACTTTGGGATAACAATCAGCGTGAGCAAGATCAAAGTCCTTGGTCAAAGGATTGTATCGCCTCCCATCATCCCGGATCGAAACTGCCAGCTTGAACCAGTACATCATTTCACATATCTTGGTTCAACCATTGCGGATAACCTCTCGTTAGACACGGAGATTTTTAAGCGGATTGGCAGAGCAGCTGTCATTTTGTAGCGATTGACCTCTAGTGTTTGGGGTAACTGCAAGTTGAATGTGAAGACAAAAATGATGGTATACTAAATGGCGTACTAAATGCTGTACTGTACGGCAGTGAAACCTGGACCACCGACGCAAGACACGAACGTAAGCTGAATATTTTTCTACAAAAGCATCCCTCATATCTTGAACATATCGTGGATGGGTACTGGCTAATGATGAAGTGATTTCTAAAGCTGGTATTTAGGGCTTGTTCATCGTACTACTGTCGGGCCTACATTGGCTTGGCCAGGTCTACAGACAGACGGTACAAAAACGAGTGCGAAAGAAATATGAAAGCTCTTGGCATTGAACCCGAGAGTTAACAAGAACTTTCTTTTGACCGCTCAATTTTGAGGCATTGTATAAATCGTTGTGTGAAATCATCATCATCATCATCAAAGACAGCATTACACCGGTAGCACGTACCGAATGCTTAACTGCCATACAATCATGAAAAAGGAAAATCCTAAAAGATGGGGAAGGGTAGGACTTAAATTGCTAGGGCTTCTATAGAAGAGTAAGCACAAACAAACTGGGAAGAGGTGCCTACACCTCGAATGGAACATACATTCAAACAAGTTTCGTGAACGAGTAGAGCGACATCAGCACGGCAGCTTCCTTGCGGCTCTCACTGTCATGCATCATAAAAAGCTTTTCTCGTCACTTCGCTTGACAACATACAATGTTAAGCAAACACTCCAAGAATATGCTTAGTGCAAGACCGCCATTGAACACGGTTTCGGGACATATCCTGAAGCGTAACTAACCACTGCGATATCTGATCGCGGGGACACCAGCCTGGAAGACGCGCTGCGCCTACTTTGGAAAGGTTACTAGTAAGAATTTTTAGCTGCCTATGCCATGTGACGGTTTGGCCACCCTGAGATTTACGCCAATCAGGGTGTGGCGTCGCAAAAAGAATCTGTTTCGGAAGTCGGTGGTCCGGCATCCGTAAAACGTGACCCAACCAGCGTAACCTATGCAGGTTGATTTGCTTCTCTATATCAACATTACTACCGAACAACTTATTTCGGAGAGCATCGGTGCGTATGCGATTGTAACAGCTAACTCCTAGAATGCTGCGGAGACACTGGTTGTCAAATACTTGGAGACGCTGAATGTGTTCTTTACGTAAGGTCCAGGTTTCGCACCCATACAGTGGCACAGCCCGAACTGTCGCTTTATAGACTCTACCCTTGAGTAACAGAGATAGTCCTTTCTGAGGCAAGAGGTGACCTAGGTTGCGGAATGCTACGGTCGCTTTAGAAATGTGTGCCGAGACCTCGTCATCTACCGATTCAGAATTATTAATACAACTACCGAGATACGTAAAAAGATCTACAATTTCAAGTGCCTGATTGTCAAGTAATAAAGTGTTGTTCGATATGTCGATGAACTGCAGCAGAACACTGCACTTAGAGGGTGAAAAACGCATTCCAAATGCGGGCACAATACTAGATAGCTTGTTCAGTATCGCCTGTGCATCTGTGTACGAGTCGAAGAGGAGAACTATATCATCAGCATAATCCAAGTCGAGAAGCTTGACGCCTGGCATTATGTGAACTCCAAAAGCTGGGGCACCATCGTTGCACAATTCCATAATATCATCAATTACAAAATTGAACAAAAACGGAGAAGTCGGGCATCCTTGTCGGACGCCACTTGTGGTGTGGAATTCGGGTGAGACTTCGTTGTAAACCCTAACGCATCCGGATGCTTGAGCATAAAGTGCACGTAGTATGTTGACATACTTTTGCGGAACGCCTTTACACAGCAAGGTGTTAAACAGGACATTTCGATCGACTGAATCAAATGCTTCTTTGAAGTCTAAAAAGATGGCCATTGTCTGCTGTCGATAAGTGTGCCGCAGTTCTAAGATCCGTCGAAGAGTAAAAATGTGAAAGCTAGGGAGGAGCAGATACTGCTCTTGGCTGCCAAACGCAGATCACGCGCCAGTGTGCAACTGACGGCAATCGACCGATTTGTGTCTATTGCTGCGAGCGCTGCGGGAGAGATTGATCCTATTGAATCGGACTGTTTAGTCATTCGAAAAGCTGTAGAACATGAAAGAAATCGTGCGATCGTGATGTACATCCATGGTCGACACCGACCGAATGACCCCAAAAACACCAACAGTAAACTTTGTAATGATTAAAAGCCACTGATCTACGGGGTTCATGTATCGAACCACGATTGTCAAACAGAGAATCACAACGAAGCCCGGTTAAGCACTCAAGATACTCAAAGTTGCGAATGCATCTTGGTGATCACATCCCCCGCACACACTTGTCGTCATCATATGGTGACAGTAAAGATTATATTCAACCTGCATTGAATCAGTGAGAAGGTAGTATACAAAAATAATACATGAAATGCCCTGTAAAATAGGTTTCTTACGATGAAGCATAATGTTCAAATACAGAATCGCATTCATTCCCATCAAGCGCTCATGATGCGTAAAATGACCAATGTATTGTGGTGATCACATCCTCAAACCTTATGATTCAATTTCTAAAAGATCATTGGGTGTATTCACGGTATGTGCTGTAGGTAAACTTTGTTTTACATAGTATTTCTGTTCGCATATTTAGAACCGTGAGTGTTTTCCAACGATAAACGAAAACCGTGAAATAAAATGTTCCATTTTCTGTGTGAACCATGCACGTTATTCGAGAGATGGATATTCTAATCAATCTTTGCAATACATGCATAAGAAAGTGAAAAAAGAATCTGATTGACATCAAACCATACACAAAAACAAAACGTTTCACGTGTTATTGTTCATGCTGGTCCGATCCATGTCGATGTTGGCTAAAGCAATGAGAGATGACGCACTTATCGCTTCTGGATACATAAGTTCGGCAGATAGATGTTGATCGCCATTGTCATTGCTATTCTCAAAATGTTTCAGCCAAGTCTTCATGACACGTTTTCGAGATCCATGTACCGTTTAGAACAACTTTTGTTTAACTAACTTGGATGGTGTTGAGATACTCACGTCGTACAAGTAATGTCTCCCACATCAGCAGATGAAATTGTAAATGCACATTGAGTTTGTCTTCAAACTGCTGTTTGATTACCGGTTTGTTGTGAATGTTATTCTCACTGTTCCAGAAGTGAACATTCGTTTAACTATCTGCTTTAACTTAGGGTTTAGCGATTCGCTAGAGGCATCTTCCTTGAGTTGAAGCTGAATATATATTGGCTTTTGGCACTGTTGTTACTGGTTGTGTTCTGGGCGTTTCGCGCATGTGTCTTCCATTGATTGTGTGGTTTTAGCTACGATAACCAGTTATATTATAGTGCCATTCAAATTTCCAACTAAATTGAATTCGTTTGTTTGATTCCTATTTACAAGGTCATGTTCCGTTTGGCGTCCTCGTACTGCATCATGATACAAAACTCTCGGAAGAAGAAGCACTCAAAAATGTGATCGAGACTGTCCGGAAAAACGTTGGCCCAGTAGCAGCATTCTCAAGAGCTTGCTTCGTTCCCAAGTTACCGAAAACTAGATCGGGGAAAATTTCCCGTGCAAGTTTGGCCGATATGGCTGCGGGAAAACCCGTCAGAGTAAGATTTTGCATTGCTTAATAGTACGACAAATGAATTTGTGAGTAGTTTAACGAGCCATTTCATTCACAACCAGGTTCCAATTACGATTGAAGACAGATCGGTGTATGGCGCGATACATGAGGCAATGATCAAAGCGGGCTTGAAAGCTTCCGCTGTGGCGGATTCCGAGAGTACTTAATCAATAAGTCCAGAATTTGGAACTTAGCGATTTTACAAATCGATGATTTTTAATTTTGACTAACAATTAATGAGAACTAAATCGAGATATTTTGTCGGATTATTATTCCTGATAATCAAATTTTAAATTCCCTTAAACATGTGATAACTGAATTGCTAAGAGAGTTGATCAAAATGTTTTCAAATTCCGATTTTATTGAATCCCCATTTCGCAACAAGCTGATTTTGCTAAAGTATTTTTGAATCATTACAATAAAAATGTAGTTTTGCTGCAATTAATTGTTACTCTCGAATACTTTCAAGGTTCTGATAGCGCCAAATGAAATTGGCCTAATCTTTTAAGGATGTAATTTGAGCAAAAGCACACAAAGTCTGAATTTTGAAGTTACTGGCATGATCACCCTGTTCAATCTTATGTGGATGAGGTAAAACC